>OY856188.1:92746039-92874059 GCA_963693315.1 Diogma glabrata | reverse complement strand
CCATTTATTTTGTTTATGTTCCATTTTGTTTATGTTCCATTCGTTGTGTGATTTCGGTCATTTTCCGATTTTAGTTTGTGCTGCGGTTATAATGGTTGATTGAAGCATTTGCATGCTTCTTGTATGTTTAATTGCACCTCAGAAGAGATGTCATGCTCTTCTATGTTATGCGTAACTGTTTCCTTATATCTATTTAGCGTTTCCGGGTGTTTAAATGCTTCGTCATTCCAGCGCACGGTGTTTTTTGCTTGCCTATTAAATGTAGATGATAATTTGCACTTGTATTTAAAGATGACAAGCATATGATAGGTGTCCATATGAGCACCTCTGTATGATCGAACGTCGAGTGTCTCTTAGAGATCATGACATGATCGATTTGCTTTCCGTTCTTCCGTCATTTGATTTCCACGTTGCCTTGTGTATTCTCTCGTGAGGCAAGAAAGTGCTGGAAATAACTAGATCATACATCATAACCAGCTCGGCTGCGCGAAAACCGTTATTATTACTGGTATGATCAGTGTGCATAACCGCATTTTAATTGGTACTTTTCTATATCTACAACTTTTTAAAAAAACGACATTTAATATGAATCGACCTGATATTTTAACATTTTATCTGTAACTAGCGACACCATTTAATCTGCAATTACCTGATATTTTTAACGGCGCTATGGACCGTAGAGTCTGCGTGCCAGGACAAGTTTGCATCATGCAACCTGTCCAACCCTTTATAATCTAATCTAATCTACCTGATATTTTTCAACTGTTATACTTTTATTTAGAAGTGGTGAACCAGACTACACACAAAGAATTTCTCAAGAACATCTGCCTAATAATTAACTAATAATTACTGTTCCTAATTCCTTTTAGTTGGGAGTAGCTGAAGCTGGATTCACTCATTTTTATTTCAAGCCCAATTTCATTTTCAATTACAATTATGTGTTAAAATAAACTGGGTAACAAAAAGTATGACTATTTTCATTTGACACATTTAACGTTTTTTTTGACTCAATCATAATACAATTATCAAACTCTTGGTTTCACGTGCAGATACCATCAACCATCAAGATTTCTCCACATTCTATCGTGCCACTTAGTTCCAGTAGCTGTCTAGTTTTCGTCGGTTGTGTTGTGGCGGACCAATAGCACAAGTCACAACCAATTACAAATTAACCAATAAAAGTATTCCGAACTATGTTTTCTAACGATTTAATATCTTTCCATCAGAGAATCGTCTAATACCATTTGTAAGAAAAATTTAACTTTTCTTTGTTTAAATTAATTACACTAGGGTCGCCCAAGATCTATATTCAACCATTCAATGTTAAGAGATTGCATAAAAAACTTATTCATAAACGCATACACACCAAAACCACACATAAAACAATCAAAACCCTGATTTTTGTACATTTTCCATGCATTTTTGTTGTATCTAAAAAGTTTCTCGATACAAAAATGTTTCTAAAAACATAATTAGCTTCCAAAGTTGACGTTCTTCAGACTTGTTTAAAAAACTATTTAACCTTAGACTTCAAAACCAACAAATGCACTCAAAACCTATTTGTCTGACATCTCATAATCTTATCTTTTCGATTAAAACAGAATTTATTAACAGCGTTTATATATGTTGTTTGGGTTTAGGTTATTTAAAAAAAATTTGTGCAGCGTCGGATTAGGAAACAAACGCTCTATTTTTTGGTTTAATTCAAAAGCATTTAATAATCGACCTGTGTTCCACCACTATCTAGATCAAAGTTTTTTTAAACATAACAATAACACACCGGTTTTCCAATTAGCCGATAGTAAATTGGAAAAACACTCAATGGGCTGATCTGATCACCCACACACAAAAAATTTTTATGGTTAAATTGATCAAAAAGAACCATATTTTTAGAGACCCATACTATGGTGATATGTTAACTATATTTTATGGTTGCTACGAACCATCTATGGTGATAGATAACCAAATTTTATGGTTGTTATTATAGATACAGAACCATACTATGATTATAATTGACCAAATTTTATGGTTCTCTAAAATATGATCACTTTAACCATAAAATTTTTTTGTGTGCATATAAAGCTAAACGATTAAATTAAGTCTTCAAGCGAAATTCAACCGTAAAATTGTGTGAATCGAAAATTAATATAGGTGATTAGGTGAGAGGGCACTTGATGACTGCATACGTTCCTCTATGAAATGTTTCTCGATATTTTCTTTCTTGAAATTCTACAAATCTAACGTTTTTTAAAAAAATCTGGGGCCCTATTCCCGAACACATAAATGTGAATTTTGACAATATTGTGAAGTTTGTATTGCATAACATTAAACGGCAACGGTAACGATTTTCCGAAAAACGAGTTTTACAATATGTATTGTCTAAATTCAATTTTGACAATATTGTGAAATTCATTTTTCGTAAAATCGTTACCGTTATCGATGTATGTTATGAAATACAAACTTCACAATATTGTCAAAATTCACATTTATGTGTTCGGGAATAGGGCCCCTGATCATTAAAAATATAGAGGATATAATCCAAATAAGCGCACAAAATAATTTAACATATGACATGATTAACTAATAATACACAAGAGACAAATTAATTTTTTCTCAATTGGATACAAGATACTTTAATCCTTATAATTTTACTAAACCTTTTATTTTAAAAAAATAATTTAGAGTTAAAATGTTATGCAATAAAATTTAATTACATTTTTATAATATATATATGTCATAATAACCACTCGAAGATTGAAATGGAAAACATTTATACGTAAAAGCAGCGGTGTAAAACCTTAAAGGGTTTGTTGTCAAAAATATCACCTTGATTCATGAACATAATGCATGAAATTTTATTCTACTTACAAATTGTTCATTTATAGACAGGCTACATACAATATCTATCTATTTTCATTATCATATTGAATTGAATTTTATCTTTACATATTTTACTTCGGTTTTGAAAAAACCTAAGTATTGCATTCATGAGCCATAAGTGAAATTCTTACTCCCACTTTTTTTGGCAGTTCTCGACGTTTTAGGACCTACTGATTCCAAAAAAGCAAAAAAAAAGTGTATGTCTGTCTGCCGGCCGTTCGGTCGGCCGGCCATCACAACCTACAAAATCTAGAAAACCACTGGACGGATTTCAAAAATTTTTTTTCTGAAAATAGGTTTACTCAATAGGACAAGCCGAAAGGATGATGTGTTCGATAACTGTACCGGAAGTGTGTCAAAACAAGGAAATTTGCATATTTTTTCCTTAAAACACGTTCATTTTAAGTGATTACGAATAGAAACATTGAATTCGAAGAAATTTTGATAGTCGGGATTAGTATGTGAGACCAAAAACTAGATTATTGCACTATAAGTTTGTCAAAAAAATGTTGTCAAGTGTGTCAAAAGAAAGATTTTCATTTCTTTTTTTTAGAAAATAATAAAATTATTTATTTGGATGAAATGAAATGTAATGATCATGATATATTATTATTGAGAATTTTATTGCATTATAAGTTTGTGAAAAAACCATTGTCAAGTATGTCAAAAAAATGATTTCATTTATTTTTTTAGGCAATTTTTTGGAAAAAAAATTTAGCTGCTTGTATGACGTAAATGTGACATGAAAATCTTTGAATTTGGTTAAGTTTTTGAAATATTTTGATTTTGTAAGAATTTTTGGAATATTTTTAGAATTTTGAGAAATTTTCAATTTTTGATTTTATTATAATTTTTGGAATTTTGAAAAAAGTTTCAATTTTTAATATTGTTATAATTTTTGCAATATTTTTAGAATTTTGGAAAAAGTTTGAAATTTTAAGAATTTTTGGAATATTTTTAGAATTTAGAAATAGTATAAATATTTGATTTTATTGTAATTTTTGGAATATTTTTGGAATTTTAATAAAATTTGGAATTTTAAAAAACTATCAATTTTTGATATTGTTATAATTTTTGCAATATTTTCAGAATTTTTGAAAAAGTTTAATCTCTGATTTTGTAATAATTTTTTGAATATTTTTAGAATTTTGAAAAAGTTTGGTTTTATTTGATTTTTACAATATTTTTGGAATTTTGAAAGAAATATGAATTTGTGATTTGTAATATTTTCTCGAAACGCTAAATGGAGAGGTTTTTGAGTAGTTTGCTGATTGTATTGTGATTGTATTGTATTTATGATTTTCCGACAACGTATTGATGTTTCGTGTTAGTTTTGTAATAAACAGAGATAAAAAAATACATGTACTTCAACAAAAAGTTATGTTTGATATACATCGCTGCCAAAAACTAAAAACATGTTCTCATAAAAGTTTTATGCCGAAAACTATATCAAAATCCTTAACCAAAACCGAAGTCTTGATATCTCAGAGCTTGGGATTTCAGCCCCTCCATATTTTTCTACTTAATTCATCTACATAAAACAAACAGCAATAATTTAATAATTACTAAGAAATTAAAAGATTTTTATGTTTTTTTTTTCATTTTGATCTAGTTATACTTTTTCGTTTACATTAACTTTTAGTTCAAAAAGTAAATATTTGAAAAATCATCCTTATTGATGTTATAGAGAGATTTTGTTTTTGTTTATTTTATTTGCATCATCTTTTGCTTGATAAAGCAAAAATAATCAAATATTTATACATATAAACATACTGTAAAGAGGAATTAAAAAAAACAAAGGAAATTATTATTCAATCAAATGCAAATTAAAAAAATTAAAGAAATGGTAAATGAGTTGTGAAATCCGATCAACGGGTTAAAATTGAAATCAATTTATATTGTAACATTATTATACATATGTATTAGCAATAGAGCTATAGTACATAATGAGCGCGTTCCAATGAAGATCAAACTTACTCAAATTTGCTTTGATCTACTCTACTTCGAACAAGTTGTGTAGTTGAAAAGCAGTTTATTTTTCGATTTTATTTAGATCGGTTACAAACTTGTTTTGGTATTTTTAATAATAAAATGAACCATTCAGATCTAAATATCAGCCCAATATAAACAATTTTGGATAATAATAAAATTGTGTGGCTACTAACTATATTTGAAAAATTTTCAAATTTTCTGCCTACCATTGGTGATCTACTCAAAAGCTGATTTGAGCAGATATTTTGTTCCAACGGAACACATGTTATGATGCAAGGACGCAAAGCTTAGTTTTTTTGGACGTATGTGGAGTTTGCGAATCGAGGCGACTGCCGAGGTTTGCTCCCAGATTAAGTCCAAAATGGCTTACGACCGTGCATCATATACTATTTTTAATTCGCTGCAAGCAAAATATTTAAAAAAAATTAAATCAAAATTAAAATTTTTATAAATTTTGAAATAAAAATATATTGAACAAGTTATAAAACGTCTTCGCCAAATATTTGTTATTTTTTCAAACAAATCGTATAACTATGACAACAAAAAAATACAAATATTTTTTTTGACTTATGAAATTTTGAATTGAAAGGTTGTTTTGATAAAAATTTCTATTTTTATAGAATTTAAACGAATACCAATGTTTTTTGTTTTTTTTTTACGTAGCTATGGCAACAATATATACGGGAAAAAATGCACTTTAAAGCGTGGTTTACAAGATGCGAGCTACTGGCGTGCCAGTAGACAGTAACTCGCCTCAAAAATATTGGTCAGTAGCTGTCCTTGCCTGTACTGTTCCCACGATGACATTTACTTGCCAGTTGCATGCGAGTTGGTTTTTTGTTTTTAAAAATATTTAAAAGATGAATAACCGAAATAAGGTTAATATTTAAAATTTTATAACTTTTATTATTTAAAAAATCAAATATTTCATCAATTTTATTAATAAATAAATTAAATAATAAATTTAAAAACATTTTGTAAAAACAATAATCCAAAAAATTTAACTATACTAAACGATATTTTTTATTTTAATTAATTTTTTTAAACTATTTAAAAAACAACATTAATTAAATAAAGGCCTAAAAAACAAATGTCTATCAAATCATAAAATGTCTATATGGCAAAGCTCATAAAATCATATAAAAAAATGAAACGAAAGAAGTCGAAATCAACCGAATACAATACGAACATAATTTTTCAATGTGAAGGGGGAAGGCGAGTGGCAAGTAAAAACAAAATATGTTGTAGTAACTCGCCTACCAGTTACTGTCCTACACGCATATGCAAGTAGCTCGCCTTATGTGTTCACACGATGCCAACTGTACCACAGTAACTCGCCTGCTCAACTCGCATGTTTACTCGCTTCGTGTAAACTAGGCTTAAGGCCGCAAATAACAGTAATATAGTAACACTTTAATATGTAGGCGAATAAAAAATGCATTTCGAATAATTTGTTTGTACCATTTTTCTTGGTTTAAGCTTTCGTGAATGGGATTTGTGTTTGACAATGAATTAACATTTTTCAGTTCAAATTTTTCAAAGCAGTTGGTCATCGTATTCTATAAGAAAGAATTAAGTGCAAGGAGATCAGGTTTTTCAAAAGCAATTTCAAAGAATTACAATTTGCAACCTGTTAGTAATATGGCATATGTAATCTTTAAACTATATTTAAAAATTATTCGGGATTTTTGTGAGCAATTAAACTCAAGTTACTATAAGGAAGTAATTTGAATTTTTTAAATCAAAGGTATGTTTGGAACTATCTCAGAAATAACTCTGTTTTTCTTTTTTACGTGTTTCGGTTGGGATTCGAACTCGTAACCTTATTAGTGCCAGAGTGAGTTCAAATCAAAAATTTACAAAATGCTCATCATTTTGTCACAAATATCAAAAAACTTTAGAACTACCAAAATCTTTAGTTAAAGCGTGCACATAAATTGAAAAAGAGCAGAAAGGTCGGATTTCATACAACCAATATTTGCAAGATCATCCAAAAAACGAAATAAAATATTTACGTTATCGTTACGTTTTTGTTATTGTCGTGCAAATGAATTTTTAAAACGTTACGGCAGTAATTATTATTAATAACGCTACCTTATTTCGTTTTTACGTTGCGTTACGAGTACATAGCGTTTTGCGTTTAACCAGCATCTATGACAAGGCTACATTACGTCGCTGTGTTACTATATCCGAATGCACTTGTTAATGGAAAATTATCTGACGCTAAATGGGTGACTACTGCCCCTTCTTTAGATTCCAATTTATTTGGACTTAAAAGTGAAATAAAGTAATTTGTATTTTGAGATCAATCTCAACGTCAGTTGGAATTGAGCGCGTCTTTTTTATCTTTGGCTTGATACATAAAACAACTCTTAAGCCTATTTTATACGGAAAAAGCTGGAGATTTTATTAATCAACCAAAGAATGGTATAGTTTGAAATACATATGAAACCAATGGTTTTGAGTTTTTTTATATGCAAATATATATTTTAAATTGAAATAAAAATATATTGCTTTCAAATTCAAAATCTTTTTGTTTTCAATCTTTTGTTAAAGATTATACTGTTTCACCCAACCAATATTCTTATGAGGATGATATGAATATTGTAATCCGTAAT
Source organism: Diogma glabrata (assembly GCA_963693315.1). NCBI lineage: Eukaryota > Metazoa > Arthropoda > Insecta > Diptera > Cylindrotomidae > Diogma > Diogma glabrata. The sequence continues at coordinate 92,866,569 of OY856188.1, read as the reverse complement.
TTATTCTCGTCAAAAACTCTTTTTCTTTATTTAATCAAATTTTTTGCCTGTTTTCCATATTCTTTTCATGTTGAGATAGGTAAGTGCATCAGGTCATTCGGGACACAGGTAATACATAGGTCACAGATTTCTTACCATAATTAAAATTATCGCAAACTGCAAAATGAAAAAAAACATTCTAGAGTAACCTAAGGGTCACCCTATTGGACATACAGAGTTTCTTCAGATAATCTAGTGAATCATGAGAATCTTGAAAATATGAAGAGAATCTTGGAAATCTCTAGAGAACCTTTAAATAATCTTAAAATATTTAGGATCCCTATTTTCTTTGCGATTTTCCACTCCAATTAGATATTTTAATTTAAAACAAAAAAAATTTTTTCACAATTTCTGCGCCCTTCAAATAAAACGCCCTAGGCGAGCGCCTAGTTCGCCTTCCCTTGTACCGGGACTGGCAATATATAGTACATTATGTGTCACAACAACATATAAAAACCTTTTAAGACCAAGTACCTACAACAACATGCTTTTTTGAATTTTTTTTAAGGAATGGATAACTAAATAATAAATCCTTTCACATAAAAAAATATGACATAGGCCAATCATAATAGGATAAGGATATAAAAATAAATAAAAAGGTAAAAAGCGAAAGATCAGTGGTGACTTTTTCTGAGCCATTGCGGCTTTTTAGGGTCCGTTTTTTTTTACGGAACACTATTGGTGAGAGTAAAACGAGTTTTTCACATTATATCGATTATCTCGTAAACCATAAATGCTATGGACCTGACATTTGAGGTGCGTATAAAACTAATCTGTCCACATGAAATGACGGATATAAATAAAACTAAAGCGGTTTTCATTTGGTTTACAGGGGTACGATGTGAGATCTTTGAGAAAATACAATTTTTTATAGATTCAAGTAGGGTATCATATGATAGGGCTTCATTTCAATATTCCTTAAAAATTTATTTTGGAATTTTACACCTCACCTTTTTTTGTATAATTTTGAATAATGACGTTTTCTTCGTGTTTTCTTACCTCGATTAGCTCCGAACTTAACTGATCGAAAATCTTCAAATATATTTGGAATGATAGAAAAATTAGTAAAGCCGCAATTAGACTATTGCAGAACTCTGCAATATTTTTGCAATGGCTTTTTTTAAAATATTCATTGCAGAAAAGTTTGGCAATGAACTCATTGCAAAACATTGCAATGACTGATTGCAATGTTTTGCAATGAGTTCATTGCAAAACTTTTCTGCAATGAATATTTTACACACAACCATTGCACGACTATTGCAGAAATATTGCAGAGTTCTGCAATAGTCTAATTGCGGCTTAAGTTTTTAATAAAAAATATATAAAAATGTCATATACTCATAATTATATTTATTAAGGGGGTGGAAATGAGAAGGGGTAAAACTATTTAAAATGTGGTCAAGTGGGAGGTCATTTGAAAGAGCACCTAATTTAGAAAACATTGCAATTTTTTTTAGAATTTTGCGATGCACAGTTTTTGAGTTATTGTCAAAAAAGTGCGACTTTCAGACCGTTCGCCCCCTACGTTTCGACACTGATTGACAGAAAAATTTGTAAAAATTCACAGAGTTAGGAAATTTGGTAAATTTTGTATGAAAGTTATAGCGAAGTCTCAAATAATTATATTTCTGTCTGTTTAGGGGACGGGGGTAGAGAGGGGAAAAAAAACATTTTTGACCCAAGCGAGTGAGATGTCATTTCAAAGAGCACCTAATTTAGAATTCATTGCAATTTTTTTTTTTTTAGAAATTTGCGGTGCACAGGTTTTGAGTTTTTATTTCAAAAAATGAAAAATTCAGACCGTACTCCCCTCCCCCCTACGTTTCGACACTGATTGACAGAAAATTTTTTAAAAATTCACAGATTTAAGAAATGTGGTAAATTTTGTATGAAAATTATAGCGAAGTCTCAAATAATTTGTGTGGTTAGGGGACGGGAAAAAAAACTTTTTTGACCCAAGCGAATGGGGTGTCTTTTGAAAGAGCACCTAATTTAAAATACATTGCAATTTTTTTTAGAATTTTGTGGTGCAGTTTTTGAGTTATGGATAAAAAAGTGCCAAATTCAAGACCGTTCCCCGCCTACGTTTCGACACTGATTAACAGGAAAATTTGTAAAAATTTACAAATGAGTAGGATGTCATGGGATGTCATATAAAGGGGCACTTAATTTAAGAAACATTACAATTTTTTTTAGAATTTTGCAATGCAGTTTTTGTTTTATTGTAAAAAAAATATTTTTAGTATGTCGCCTCTCCACCCCCCTAAATTTCGACACTTAATTGACCGAAAAAATAATCAAATTTAAACCATTTACAAGCTAATGTAATTGAATCTTTCTTGAGTTACCATAAACATCTATGGATCAGATTTAACCTAAAGTAACAGTTTTTGAGTCATTTTTGATCATTGATCAATGTAGATTTGATTGTAATTTACTATTGACATTTACAATTTAATATTTATTTTGTTATGCGTCTATGGTCTGGAAATATAAAGACATTACAACACAACTTTTTGTCAATAATTTTTGATATTGTGTTCTTTTACATTCACGGAACCCTTGGCGAGCGAATTTTAATCGCACTTGTCTGACTTTTTTCGTTTTAGAGTGCCCTACTTTGGGTTGGGTAATCAATTTATTGTATGTAGAAGTAATAAACATTGGGGGTCATGGTGATAAGTCGTATTGACTGTTTGTTTGTTCTTGTATTCGTTTAATAGTCAAATGTTGGATCTGGTGCTTGCCACCAAGTGATCAATACATGCCCTGGCTGGTGACCTCTGGTAGCTAAAATTTATTCCAGACTAAGTATTGAGGGCAAAAACCCGTATGAGTTGGGTTTGAGGTTAACATTCTTACTCCGGCAATAAAAATTTTAACTGGACGTGAAAAAGAACCAGACTACCGAAACGAAAAATGTTTGAATAGTCAATTTGGTACAGTCTTGCTAGTGGGTGCACGTATTATATATACAAGAAATCGTAATTATATTCCTCAAAATCGGTAAAATTTGTATATTTCTTAGAAATGATAGAACTAAAACATTGTTTCTGACAATTGAATCAGAATTAGGCGTATTAAAAGATATAGAACGACTTTTAGACTTAAGTTGCCGTTTCTTTTGAACATAAAATAAATTCTCATTAAACAAAGATTATTCTTTAGTTCAAAATACTTCGTACAAGTTAAACTTCTTTAGGAATTTAAAAGAAACATAAAGAAGTACTATATATGGCAGCCAGCTTACATTAAATTACTTAAAGAAACAAATCATTAATCTTATTTAGCATAGTTTTTTATTACATTTAATTCAAAATAATTTATAATACATTGTTTAAACGAGGTAAATCAGTTAAATGATTTTAAAGTATAGAGACGGGTAGAATTTTAATTAATTAGACTTAAATCTTATTTTACTCCAGTAACTTCATTTATTTCATTAATTCGTTTAAGTGTTGATTTTACTTATTAAATTTTTTGTTTAACTCGTCTCCATCTTCTTAAATTATTTTACTGATTTACCTACAATTAATTCAATGAATTGTTTGTGATACAACATCACTCCGATGGAAGTTATCCCATCATGAATAATAAGACTGAATCTAACAATACATGGTGTGCAATTTATTAAAATTTTTTGCTATTCATGATGGGATAACTTCCATCAGAGTGATGTTATATGATATATTACAAATAATTCATTGAATTAATTGTAGATAATATGTTGATAGACATAAGTGAAGACGGGTCATGTTCTTCTCGCCGATACAAGTTTGTTATTCAATTCTAACTTGGTTAGAGTATAACAGCAATAGTGATCAACTAGAGAAATAAATTGACTAAACCTGAATCTAATAAATATATGTTTATGAAAGTTTTTTGTTTTCTTATACTTTGCTAGAACAGTATACCAATTTTGGTTTATAAGCGTTCACTTTTTTTGGTAGTTATCTAGTCGGCTAGCCCTGATGAGAATTGAAAAACTTTTTATTATTAAAAGTATTGTTATTGGGTTCGAAACTAGATCAATCGACAATTGAATTACCTAGTTTGGATAATTTTTGCTTATACAAAAAGAGAACAAAATTATCCCAAGCCAAGCCTTCAAAACTTATTTATTATGTTTTCTTATGTATCCTTTGCATTCTAGACATTCTGGTAAACAAATGAAGACAAAAGGTACATCTATATATATAGAATTAGTCATGCACTCATTTTGATTTTACTCGTTAGCATGCTGATGTAAATAACTAAGGCGTCGGGCGTCAGCCCGTTCACTATCAGAGTGAAAAAAGAATATTTGTCCGAACTTCATATTAATGTTAAATGATATGCCGATGTTTTTAATAATTACATACTAAAAATTCATACTCATAAAATTCTTTTAACGATTTCAGTTGAAATATTTCAATTTAATGGTTTTGTACAGTCAAGTGAAAATTTTACATGAATATTAATGAATGAGTTATAGATCAAAAATCTAATGATTATCATAACCGAAAGTAATAACTCAAAGAACTAAATATCAAAAATGTAAATTTAGAAGTTTTTTATATTCTATATATTCTGTTAAAATATCTCGTTGTAGAACTATGTCCTTCCAGAACGATTACTTTAATAGAGTGGCCAAATTATAGAACTCATTGCCCGCCTCCGTATTTCCGGATGAATTTGCCCCTCAGACATTTAAAGAAAATGTCAATCGCCATTTAAAAAAATTAGTATAGTTTAAAATAATTTATTTATTTATTATTACAATACAATATAGGTAAGTATTGTTAAGGTAAGTAAGCATTGTTAAGGTAGGTAAGTATTGTTACGGGTAAGTATTGTCAATACAGGTAAGTATTGTACAGTTGTTTTCCTTTTCTCGCTCTTTTTCAGCCATTAGCTGAAAAAGTGCGAGAGATTGGAAAATATTGTTTTAATTAAATAAATTGTCAGATCGGACGGTAGAAAAAAAAAATTTGTAGTTATTCCCATATCCACGTATTCCTTTTATTTTCCCCATCTCCTTCCTTTCTAGTTGACATGGTATCTTCGGATATTCAAAGACTCTGAATAATGAATATTTCATATTTAGTGTGCTAAACATGTCTAACAATTTAATAAAAAAAAAAAAAATATCTAATAGTAAATAGAGTATAACATTGCGAAGGAACTTTGAGGAATAACTATGTTTTTCCAACATCCCATATAATATAAGGCTTCAGCTCCATTTCTTTCCAAGAAGAAGCGCATTATGAACGTCATTGAGTTTGAATCAAACATGTGCCCTTTAAGCTTTACTTAAATGACTTTATCCTACCAGTGTTATTCTTAATTCAATTGGCCATTGTTGGTACTGATAAATTTTAGTTAATTGAACTCGGTTTCTTGTATGTCAACACTCAACATCACACATCACGCTTTTAAATTTTACTATGTAATCAATCATCAATTCCATGATTCCTAAACCGATTTTATGAATACAACTATTTTGAACGGTACAAGTCACTGCAGAACCAAACAAATGTAGCTGAATCTATTATAAATACCACTTTAATGATTCCTCTTTTAGATAAATGCAGAATACCTGTCTGTCGTGTGTCCTGAGAACAAGAGTTTCAGAACTGTCTCACCATTTCTTGACCCACCATATCCCTTTGAAGAACTATTTCTTTTCAGAACGAAGGACTTTTATAGTTTGGAACATTTTTTAAATTAAATTCCCCTTCCGATTTGTCCGATGAATTCGTCCTTCAAATATTTAAATAAACAATTAATCTCACTTTCTCTACAACACAACATTCTTCTATTTTTCCAATTCCATTTTGAGTTACATAATTAATTACATTTTAAGCTATGTAGTTGGTCTATCGCACATTTTCTTTGAAAAATCAAATTGACAAAACAATGGATTTAAGCCCTTACTAGAACGAGAATGTGGAGCGAAATTATTTCTGAAGATAAATAATACAACCAAAAAAATATTTATTTAAAGAGACTATTTTTAACAATGCCTACTACATAGAACATACAATTTCCCTTTAAATGATTACTTCATAAAATTTTCTATCTCGTTACATAAAATTGATTCAAAATATGGTGCGCTCAGAATATAATAACAAGAAAAATCTTTTAACGTAAAATAAGATATTTACATCTTTCAATAATATATCTTGTTGTAAAATATAACAGAAAAATGAATTTTACATCCTAAATTTTTATGTGTAATCATTATATATTGTAAAAGGTCTTTAAATTTTATTCATATAACAAAATTTGTTGATTTTATCAAAATACATCATAATACATGTTCACAAGGATCACTAAGATAAAAGCTCTTGAAAATAATGAATAAAAGATTTTCAGAAAACAAGACAACTAATTAACCAATCACAAACATTTATGAAAAGGAATCAAAATTTAACATAATAATAAATAATCGGATTAGCTTTCTATACCACACAAATAAAATTCGTAGCTAGAATGAAAAAAAAGGAAAATTTTTAATAGGAAAATGCGGAAAGAGTTATCATGTAAATAATCGTACATTCAATATTTGCATATCAAAATTATCAATTTAATTCGGAATTGTGAATTTCGAATTTCCGTTCACATCTTTTCATATAAAACATTCTTTACATACACTTGAGATATTTGTATTTTTGTGGCATCTGCCTAAAGATAATTGGCTTGATCTAATAGTCAGATGTGATGCAGTTTGGGCGCCACTGTGATAATGTGACAGGCCTTAAGGCTTTCAATAATTACTACTACGAGTTACGACTAAGAAAAATGCAAAGAAAAAAATGGGAAATTAAATGTGACGTAAATGGTATAGTCTTTTTTTCAAGTTCTTTAAAACCACACAAATAAACAAATTTATTTCCGCCTTCATCCAATATTTACATGTAATTACTAATTTTAGAAATTAACGAAACTATTATGTAAAAAAATTAACAAATTTTCTTAGTTATGTTTTTAAACAAATGTAACACACAATTCATTGTTTTCTTTCAAGGTAAACACATTTTTTTCATTTTCAACAGTTTATCTTTTAACTTTTTAAGAAAATCAGAAAACATCATTAGTATATAATATCTTAATGGTATTCCATATGACATATACTATAAGGAAAAATGTTTAAAAAGAAAAACGATAATATAAGTCATAAAATTCGTTTTCTTATCATCATTATGTATCCTATATGTTTTGTTATTCTGTGACGATATGTACTTTAGTGATCTCGTTAAAATAGCATCAAATGATTATATTAACGAAAAACAGAAATATTTTAAAACTGAAATTCAAATCATTAAATTAAGAAGCGATTGTAAAAATGAGATAAAGTACTTTCTTAGCAATTTATCTCTAAAATATATATTGAATCACAGATAACACCCTACCAAGAAGATAGCTAGATATTAATATTATATTATTAATGTAATTTAAATTAACAATCTAAGATTCAGGTGGCTCAATGGTCTAGGGGTATGATTCTCGCTTTGGCTGCGAGAGGTCCCGGGTTCAAATCCCGGTTGAGCCCATTTTTTTTTAATAATGCTAATTATTCTAATTATTTTTTTTCAATCATTTTTTTCTAGATTAAAGCACCTGTATCAATAATGAATCTAAAACGAATACCTGAATTCCGAAATAGTTTATCATCGTGACATTAATTTATAATAAATGAAATAAAAAACCAGGAGAATATACAAAATTTTAAAATTAATTATATTACCTAAAACAAATGATGTCTGAAATATTTCATTTTATTAATCTTATTACAGCTGTTTTTATTCTTCTTTTTGAGTCAGGTAACATCATAGTTCAAATAAAAACTGTTATTAGGTTTTATTTTATTAATACAAAAATTGAATTTCAATCAAATTTTCAGCTTACAGTATTGATTGTTTCAAATGTGTTTCTTTTAATGGAGCAAATAAGCCATGTGATGATCCATTTCATAATAATTTCTCAACTGCGATCCTAGAATCACCATGTATGGGTGGTCGAAAAGGAAGAGATGGTTTATTTCCAGCAACATCATGTATTAAGATTGCTGGCTATTATGGTAAGTTATGCATGGCGAACGTTAAGTTTACGTAGAAGTTTTGTAGAATTTTACGGACAGCAAAAATAAAATCTTCTGTCTTCAAGATTAAACTATTTACTATCTAACTTATCTACGACTTTATCCAGCTTATATATTCAATTATATTGTAACATACATGAAATGTATTCTTTGTTCAGACTCTTTGAATATCTGAAGGTACCATGTCAACTGGAAAGAAATTAGATGGGGAACATGGAAGGAATGACGATATGGCACAACTATACTAATTGTTTTCAATGACGATTGATTTTTCTTTAAATGTCTCTTTAAATGAGCAGGCCTTGAGTTCCACAACTTGGCCACTTTAATAAAATAATCGTTATGGAAGGACATAGTTCTACAACAAGGTATTTGGACATCAAATGGGTGGGCTAACTGAGAAGTTCTTGTTCGTTGATTGAACTGCGCACACGATGGAAGGATATTTTGATTTTCGTTTTCCTCAGAGGAGAGTTCGGTAAAGTTATATTTATAGTAAATTGACAATTCAGCCCCATTTCTTCGGTGCTTGAGTGAATCAGGCTGATCAGTTGATTCGATATTATCAATGAAGCTTATTAATTTTCTCTGTACAGTCTAGACATTTTAATGTTGACTGACAACTGACAAGCACCTTCCTATATATGATAGCAGCATTCCATACATGGACCAATAAACGACTTATAAATCAGCAAAAGTTGATTGGGATTGAAAAGCTTTTTACATCGGCTCATGAAGCTTATTTTTACAAAAAAATCAACAAAACTAAATTAAAATGGGGTTGCCAATAATCCAGCTAGCGGCGTATTCTTTGATCATGTGACCCACTGTTTCCCTTAATAATAAAAGCCCACACGTAGAGTTATGTGAAGTAACTGTGAATTATGGGAAGACTTCACGCAAGCAATAACATTCTATCATGGACGGATATTCCAGATCTAAGATCGAGGGGGCTACCGTTGACTGAAAATAGTTCATCAACCAATATCTCTAAGATATTACGCTGGCTAGTTAATTCATATGTCAAAAGCAGGGACTGAAGTACCCAGACGTGTCACATTTGTAGATCAAACACTAAAAAAAATTTACAAATCAACAAAAACTGACCCTCCATGCGACAAAAATAAGGAAACACAATTTAAGCGGTGCCGCACTCATAGTTGTGTCGCAAGGCACAACAAATACTTTTCATTATTATCGATTGTTTTTCCTGTTTGCGTGTTTGGATAGATTAATATATCTTTACTTTTTTGTAGATGATACAGGGGAAACGATAACAGTACGAGGTTGTGCGTTAGACAGTGGAACATTAACAACGGATACAGAACTTATACGGATGTCTCATTGCGGAAGATTTTATTACGAAAATAGGTTAGAATAAGTAAAACAATAATTGTGTCGAAAATTTTCTAATTAAGCATAAAATTCGTTTTAATAGATACGTTCATGGATGCCTACAAAGTTGCAACGATGCTGACGCATGTAATAAAGCTTACAAAACAAAAACTTATGGTTTTCAATTAATTATAATAATTTCTTGTTTTGTAATATTATTGAGATAACATATTACATATTCATATACAAATTTAACTAGTTAAGAATAAATCTAATATCAATTTGATAAAAGAACAAATCACAAAATACAACAAATCAATCAAACCAACCGTTTTATAACAATATTAATAATTATAATAGTAATAAAAAAAACATTCTTAACATAACCTCACTTTAACATTTTTCTGAATGTTAAATATCAAATATACAAACAATACACAATACGTATGTACAAGTTTTTTAAAATACCATAAACACAAATATCACAATTTATTATTAACAAATTGGATAAGTATTCTAGGATGGCCGGATATAAGAACCCGAATACCAAAAAGACAATCGTCATATTTGCTTTGTAATAAATGCTGGGTGTATGTGTTATAGATAAATATAATGATTTTGAATCTAATCGTACGAATATAAAATTTTTGCCTTTATGCCTATAATGATAAACATCGTTTTAAATTGTATCGAGCGATATTTCTAAAAATTAGCGTGTTATCGTTGTTCAAAATTATGGGCAATTTGTTGATTTTCTTTAGCCTTTTACATTACTATACTAAGACTGAATTCCAATTGAATGCTAAATAGTCTCCAAATACTAAATGCTGCTAAATTGAAAAATTATTTTTACCAATAAAGATTTTGTAGTTAACTACATGCAACATTTGCATTCTAGATATGTGTAGAATTGTGTCAACTGTCAGTAAAATATATCAATACTTGTTCGATAGCTCTAAAACAAATCTATCTTTAAAAACAATTTTTCAATTTAGCACGATTAAGAATTTGGATAGCAGTTAGCATTCAATTGGAATCCAGTCTTAAAATAAAAATCCCGCCCATTCATCGAAATTTTGAAGTTTTTTAATGTAACCATCGCCAATTTTTTTTAAAATAAATAAGAAAGAGCGTGCGAAATCAGCATTAAAATATACGAAAAAAATGTGAAGATGTTTATTTAATTACCATAATGAGAAATAGTTTTATTCACAACAACTAAGTAATCTGTCGTTTTCCATCTTTTTAAAAGTTGGGAAGTACTTGATTGCTAACTTTTACTTCCCAACCGGTTGGGAAGTAACACTTCCCGACCTAAGTAGGAATTTCGATTGCACATTTTACGAGAGTCTCACTTTTTCATCTCTTAATTATTAGCAAGGGGATAGAAAATAAAAGAAACAAATAAGTAAAACTTTCATAAAATATGCGACTATAATCCCTAATCCAGAATTTAAAGTAGAATTTTCTTTAAAATGTTTTCATTTTGGATATTTAATTTATTTATAAATATTTTAAAAAATAAATAGAAAAAACAAGATATTAATTATTATTGAAATTAATAGTTATGTTGGAATTTTCATGGCCGTTTATTGTCAATGACAATCCCTGTTTCTGATCAGACGAAAAGTTGAGCTTCTTCACCGAATTCTTTGTGAAACTATTCAAGGTAGATGTGCCTTCTCCAAAATTGTGGTTCTCAGATGACAACATGTTTGCAATTATTTCTTTTCTATCCGTAGAATTCTCTACATATCCTTCGGCTACAGAGCTAGAATTCTATCCCCCTAATCGTTTTAATTGCAAAATATCACAGCCAATGTAGCTGCGGTGCGTCTAAGACAATGCCCAGTGAACGTGTCCACATTGTCCAGTTTCAAAAACTCCGTTATTTTTTTAGGAAACTGCAATAGAGTTATGCCCAAATGGTTGTTTGGTGATTTTTCCACTTCTGATTTGATAGAAAAATCTGTCTATCTATATCATTACTTTTGTTCATTTCAATGTAATTTAAGATATTAATCCACTGAATATTGGTCACTGCAAATGATCTGGATATGTAGGTTTTCGAGGAGGGAATCGTGACGCTTATTTTATTTTCTGAAACATTGGTTTCAGTTTTCTTCATTTTATAAAGCACGTCGCTTCTACAAGCTCCGGAAATTCCGATAATTAATGCAGCCTACACAAAAAAAATAAAATAAAGTATACTAGGAAGGCCCGGCGTGCTTCGCTACGCTTATAAATAAAGTTTTTGCGTAGACATTTTGTTGACGTAGAAGCAATGATTTCAAAAAGTGGTAATGAGAAATGCTAGCATATAATTTTTAATTTTTCTTTTTAAATATATGAATGAAAAATAATCAGAACTCTAGCTGATCAGTTCGGATATATGAAAAATTAGCGATCAAATAAGTTTTCAAGTAAGCTTATTTTATCTCTAACTTATTTGATCGCTAATTTTTCATATATCCGAACTGATCAGCTAGAGTTCTGATTATTTTTCATTCATATATTTAAAAAGAAAAATTAAAAATTATATGCTAGCATTTCTCGTTACCACTTTTTGAAATCATTGCTTCTACGTCAACAAAATGTCTACGCAAAAACTTTATTTATAAGCGTAGCGAAGCACGCCGGGCCTTCCTAGTTAATTTTAAAGCATGAATAGAACACATTGAAATTTCATCTATAATAATGATTGATGCATTATTAATATATGTGCCATGTACACTGTTTGGAGTTATATTTGGCATTGAATTCTCTAATAATGGAATTGGTAATTTGAAAACATTATGCAAAGTTCGCCCCCCAATCAAAAGAGTTGATGCAATACCACTGAAGGCAGTTACAATACACGAAAGATTTAGTGAATTAAATTTATGAATGATTGCCGTTTGAACAAAAGTTTTGCCACAACCTGCATGAGCTGTCAAGAAAAAAAGCTAAAGCATTCGGAGGAACATTCAAACCACAGATAAATGCAAATAATTGACGAAACTGTTTTGGTGATTGAATTTCTGAAGCTTCAAGTAAACATTCACGCTATTCATTATCATTTGTTGCAATACCTCGAGCTTCACATGCTGCAACAAAAGTAGGGTAGGGTACACCTTCATACATACGTAGATCAAAAAAAGATTTGGGACCACGAACATGCAACAGAAGTAAACGCATATGAAACAATTCTATATCTTTTGGAGTAACCATATATAATCGAGCAACAACTTTATCAGCCCCACGTTGTCTTCTTTTCCACGATTTACTTTGGTCATACCAAACATAATTAATTCTGTATACAAAAACTCATTAGCTAAATTATCAATGGAATTCAAATGGAAAAATGCTAACAATTTTGTTCTTGATACATTTGCGACTGTGCCAGCCACATTACCATTCCTGATATAAACATTTTGTCTATTAGGCAAATGACAATCAAGTCGAATAATTGTATGAGATTGAAAATGCATTGGAAATTCAAATATGCGCCAAGCAGCTTCAGTCGAACCAACATACCGTCCATTCAAAAAATCTTGAATTTCATTTCCCACAATCGCATCATCATTATTCACTGCATTCTCTCCATTCACTCTCAATTCAACATTGGCAGAATCATACTCTTTATATACATACTTGTAAACATATTTCACACTTTTAACAGTCGTACATATTTCCACGTTAATATGACAATTGAATTTTGCAAGAAGATAAATATTATACGGAACAACATATCTATTATCAAGAGATGCACCACGTACATCAACACTCATACCATTATCACGTCGACGGTACAAAGGATAACCATTCACATATTCTTTAATATTTTCAGAAAAAGGTTTTGGAAAATTATTACTACATTTACCACTCTCATACAAACAGAATTGGGATTTAGAGCACCACATGGTTCATGCATCATATGACGTTTCACATATTCATGTAATTTAGGAAAAAGAATGGGATCAGGGATTTCAGTACATACAAATTTATTAATCATTTCATTTCCATCAATTCTATCTTCATCTGACAAATTTAACAAAATTCATCATTTTTAAAAATAGCAACCACATCAGTTTGAACAGCATCATTAAAACGACGAATATCACATTCTCTGTTAACTTTTATAACCATTGACACATCAGCAGTAACATTCTCAGGTCTTTCACAAAATTCATGCATTGATTTAAAAGAACGAACAAAAGGATTCACACGATCTAACTCAAAACCTATCTTACGCATAAGAAAAAATTCGAAATGAAATTTAAAACATAGAAAAACAATATGTACGTTTATTCACATTCAAAGAAATAAATATACTAACAGCTGAGAAAAAATTAAATATAAAAAAGAATAACAAAATAAAGTTTTAAGTTTCGTTTTTGTTGCTCGTTGTTCGATAGCAAATATATTTTTATATGTATGTAAACTTATAATGCATATGTATAGAAAAAGTTTTCCGTATATAATAACTTTTTTATTTATGATCCGATTTGTTTGAATCCGGATCCCAATATAGGTTACACTAATATCAGTTAGCTGTGAAAATTTGAATTGAATCCATCTGCGAATAAAAAAGCCTTATGCTCCACAAAGTTTTAATCTAGCGTATTAATATATAAGAAGAAGAAGATAATCTAAAATATAAACTTCAAAAATATTCACTTTCTGAGGAAGAAACTCAAGGGGAGCTTCATCTAAAAATTTATTAATATCATTTCTTCCAAAGACACTCGATTTTTTTGGTTTATATCCTGTGTTTTGTTTCTTCAGGAGAGCAATCAATGTGGAAAATTTTGATATATCCGTTTTTTCGTTAATGTTTAGAGTTGTTTTGAGCATGGAATATGTTGCCCAGAGTGTTACCGGCTTTTTAGATTTTGCAATTTCGCTAAAGAAAGCTAGCATTATATTTTCTGAAATGTTCCTAATTTTTTTTGCAATTACACCATTCCTTGAAAATATGATACGATTTCATGTATCGCTACTTACTTTTATCGGGCAACAGTTCAGTCGAAGCTGTATGCGCAGCATTCCGTATTTCTGGAGGAATACAATCCATTCCACTATCAAACATTTTCACATATTATATTCGGCTGATTTTGAAACAATCAACACAAGAAACAAACGTTGATTGTATTTATTGTATAAAAATTTTGTTTGAGTTTATTTTGCCTACTATGATTTTATCAATAATATGCCAATAAACATTAAACCTAGTATATTTTCATTATAAAATTCATTTTTAAGTTAAGATTAGAGGTTGATTAAGTTAACCTTGGCGTTACGCACCTCGGTTAACTGTATTTTCTCTCGACAGAAACGACATACATATTTTCCACCTCGGTACGTAATATACCGTAAGTCCTGCTAAAACAACTAGTAATATACTATTGTTGTTTTAGTCCTGGTAAAAGTGAGTTTACAACTATTTGGTATTGAAAATAAAAGTTTCCATTGAATAGCAAAAAATACTTAAATCTTAAAAACTAAAATCAATTTTATAAGTTTTGAACCAAAATATAAACAAAACAGCTTTCATGAAAAAACTATACAAACTAAAAAGATTTTATACTGTCAAAATAAAACTAAATAATAATAAAAATTAGATGGAATTAATATGACAAAATAGCCATCCATCCAACAAAATAAATATAAAACAAAAATACGCTTTTATGCAACAAAATAATTGAAGAATTAAAATACAAAATATATAAAATACTAAATAAAATAATTTTAATTATAACTTACAAAACACTTTACTTTGGGAATTATGCATAGAAATTGATTCAAACGCTCAAATTCGGCAATTGAAGTGAGTGAGAGCCATAAACATTTCGTATTTATTATCTATACTTAATTTTTTAACATAAATAAAAATTTTAATTTTTTATTAAAATAAGATAGTTTTACTTTTTAACTAATATCAAGAAAATCATTTACAAATTACTTTTTAGTTTTAAGCTACGTATGATGACTGTTGAAAGTTGGCGCGGAATGATATCGGTTTATTTTTTGTTTTGTAGACCTGTTCTACAACCTGAAAAAGTTAGTTGAATTCGTTAGTGGAATTCGTTCTTTATCAAAATATGAAACAGTGATAGCTGTTGTAAAAGAGGGTTTGTAGACCTTTTTAAAATCATTATTATGAGAAACTTTTGAAATTTGAACACTGCTAAACTAAGGGTATTATTAGTGTTATGGAATAGTCTATTGAAAAAGCAAAACCGCCTAAATATGTATCAACTCCACAAATATTTTGAACAATCCTTGTGGAATAGGATTATTAAAGTATATTCATGCGATTGTCATAATTTAAACTTTAAAACTTCATCAGAATCGAAGATATCAATAATCGTTTCTGATCCTGTTCCAAATTTAAATTAACCTAATATTTACGATTTAATACAAAAAATATATTATTCTAATAAAATAATATTCTAACCAGGGATCAAAAAACAGATAATAGGAACAAAAAGTAGATTTTGATTTATATATGTTAGTAAATATAAAATAATAGAAAACGAAAATTAAAAAAACACACAAATAAGCATGAAAGTGCCATTAATATAATTAAAAAAATAGAAAATAAATTGATAATTAGTCGAGTCAGTCAAGGAAAAGTGAAGTTATATTTAAACTGCTCTGCAGCCAAATTCTGTAATTGTGAAGCGGTGAAGTGATAAGTTTTTTAATGAAAAGAAACGAAGAAATATTTATCACTTCACCGCTTCACAGTTACAGAATTTGGCTGCTGTTCTCTCTATATTGGCTTTGTCGTGTCGTGATATTTTCGTTAGTACTATAAAATGTGATGAATTTACGACCATTTAATTTTTTTCCTCAATCCATATTGCCATTTTCGAGTGGGTCACAATGTAGGTATAAATCATATACCACTCATAAGTACCGGTAAGATTATTGTATATCGTAAGACTTGATTTAATTGAATAAATTCAATTTAAAAATTGAATTTCTTGGTTTATTGATATAACCATTGCATATCAAATCAAATGTTAAATTTTTATCGCTTAATCACGCTTATTTACAGATGTCTACCTCTCTTCTTAATTTCATTATTTAGTAATTAATATTACGATTAGATTAAAATATATATTAATAAAAGAAGTATTAAAAATTGATTTACAAAGTATACAAAAAATATTGAATGACATCTTTCAATACGTAGTAGTTAATAATTTGGGGATATTACTTCTACTTAGGCGCCAAAATTTTTTTTTTATTTTATCTGATATAGAATCACTCGCTGAAGCGAATAAAACCAAAACGACACAGGCCTTTGAAAAAAGCAAAATCCATATAAAATTACACTGTTCTGACAAGAATTTTTTCTGTTTTTTTAATTTTTGCTTTATTTCCTATGTGCAGATCAAAACTGTCCCTTTTACTAAGTTTTCTTAATTTACGATAAACATAACAAAAAAAAAAATCCACTTGCGCCTAAGTTCAAGTAATCTTGCCAATAATTTTAATTTCTATCTAGAAAAGCAATATTTAAAAATAATTATTAAAATTAAAAGAAAATGCTTATAATTAATTTAATTAAAACTTTAATGCACGATAATTGTTGTATATTCTATTTACTATTTTTTCTTATATTTATTTTTCTATCGTTAATTTTAAATTACAAAATGTTATAACTTTTAAAATACTTGACGTTATACAGCGTTTTGTAAACAAAATAATTTGAACAAAAATTGTCAATTCGTAATAAAAAAAATAAAAGTTTAAGTTAAAACTGTTTTTTGTATAATTCTATATTTACCACCAACACCCTAGGGCACACGAATTAAATATATGTAGAGTTGAATTTATGCCATTTTAAACTATCAAGTTGAAATTAATTTTTTTTTGTTTAAATTGCATAAAACGAATACTGTCAACATTCTCACAAATGTACTAGAAGTATATCAACTTTATCATTAAAAACTGATAACAATTATTAGTACTAAAACTTCCGTCATTAGTTCCAGCATTTGTTTTATTTTTGTTCCTGTATAAAAATTATAATAACATAATATAGAATTTGGTTAAGGGGAAAATAAGCCAATTTTTTTGTGAGACCCATTTCTGTTTTATGATCGTGTGTTTCAAGGTTTGATGTCCGTTAGCATTATAATAGGCCGAAGGTTCACATACTACTACTTGGTAGGTAAACTGCTTGGTAAAACAAAAACAGAAGTAATAAATAACAGATCTCAACGTTAACGGAATTCTAATGCATATTTAACTTTAAACAATGTCCATACTGGGTTCTTACGTTATGTTCAAATAACGATTGGTTAAGAGTAATGAAGTATGTGGAAATATGATCAATTCTGGATCGCGCCATATAATCGAAAATCGTTATATCGGAAAATATTAATAAATGGAAAAATAAAAAATCATGTTATTGAAAAATCAAACAACCGAAAATTACAACATCGAAAGCCATAACACCGAAAGTTTACACTGTCGAAAAGTCTGTTTGGGGAAACACATATAAAATTAAGGGCCATATCGACAGACCCAACTACAACTTTTAAAATTAAAATGTAATATTTAAAAATATACTTTTTACTGTTTATTTTTAATCTTTTATTTTATTAATAATAATATAAACTTCCTTATAGTAACAATTTGAATTTTATTTTTTATTTTATAGAATATCGATTTCGACTTACGTCATCCTCAGTTCTTAAATTATTATTACAATTTTTGCTTAAACTATTATATACTATTTCAACTGCTATTTTTTATTATTATGTCATATATTTTGTTAGTTTTAGTGTTGATTTTATCATTTAAAATGTTGTTATTGTTTTTATGATTATATATTTCTATTTCTTCCAATCTATCTAGATGTTGTCTTTTTCTTTTTTATGTAATATGGTTAAATTTGTGTTGATATTAGTGTATTTGTGTTTTTCTATTTTTAAATGTTGGGCATATCTGGATTTTGGATCGCTTCTGTTAATTTCATTGGTGTGCTGAATAAATCTTTTTGTAAAGGACCGCCCCGTCTGGCCTATATAAAATTTACTGCAGTCGTCACAGGTAGGTTTATAAACACCTGTGTCTAAGGTTTGGGTTTTTTTGGTTTTTAGGTAATTTTCTATTTTATTTTTGTAAGCTGCAATATATCCATATTTTTTTAAAGTTTTTTGCATTATTTTGAATGTTGTTTGATTGTATGTTGATAAAAGCACACAAACAGTGAATAATATGGAAAACCATAATAACACATATACAACTTTTAGTTGTAGTCACAGTTTTTCGAAATTGATGTTCAAAACTGGTATTTTTAAACCACATTAAAATTACGAATTTAGTTGAGATTTTGATTATTTTTAAACGTAATTTAAAACTATAATTTTTGGAACACACAGCAATAATTAGAAATCAGTAACTATGTATTAAAATTTATTACAATAAAAATAATAAGGTAACTATAGTAAAAACAACATAAATGCAACACAAAACAATATTGATTTGCATGAAATAACAATTATTTAGAGTTTTCAATTAGTTAAAATTTTCATAAAAAACACAATTGAATTACACATCTTCTTATATATTAATACGCTAGATTAAAACTTTGTGGAGCATAAGGCTTTTTTATTCGCAGATGGATTCAATTCAAATTTTCACAGCTAACTGATATTAGTGTAACCTATATTGGGATCCGGATTCAAACAAATCGGATCATAAATAAAAAAGTTATTATATACGGAAAACTTTTTCTATACATATGCATTATAAGTTTACATACATATAAAAATATATTTGCTATCGAACAACGAACAACAAAAACGAAACTTAAAACTTTATTTTGTTATTCTTTTTTATATTTAATTTTTTCTCAGCTGTTAGTATATTTATTTCTTTGAATGTGAATAAACGTACATATTGTTTTTCTATGTTTTAAATTTCATTTCGAATTTTTTCTTATGCGTAAGATAGGTTTTGAGTTAGATCGTGTGAATCCTTTTGTTCGTTCTTTTAAATCAATGCATGAATTTTGTGAAAGACCTGAGAATGTTACTGCTGATGTGTCAATGGTTATAAAAGTTAACAGAGAATGTGATATTCGTCGTTTTAATGATGCTGTTCAAACTGATGTGGTTGCTATTTTTAAAAATGATGAATTTTGTTAAATTTGTCAGATGAAGATAGAATTGATGGAAATGAAATGATTAATAAATTTGTATGTACTGAAATCCCTGATCCCATTCTTTTTCCTAAATTACATGAATATGTGAAACGTCATATGATGCATGAACCATGTGGTGCTCTAAATCCCAATTCTGTTTGTATGAGAGTGGTAAATGTAGTAATAATTTTCCAAAACCTTTTTCTGAAAATATTAAAGAATATGTGAATGGTTATCCTTTGTACCGTCGACGTGATAATGGTATGAGTGTTGATGTACGTGGTGCATCTCTTGATAATAGATATGTTGTTCCGTATAATATTTATCTTCTTGCAAAATTCAATTGTCATATTAACGTGGAAATATGTACGACTGTTAAAAGTGTGAAATATGTTTACAAGTATGTATATAAAGAGTATGATTCTGCCAATGTTGAATTGAGAGTGAATGGAGAGAATGCAGTGAATAATGATGATGCGATTGTGGGAAATGAAATTCAAGATTTTTTGAATGGACGGTATGTTGGTTCGACTGAAGCTGCTTGGCGCATATTTGAATTTCCAATGCATTTTCAATCTCATACAATTATTCGACTTGATTGTCATTTGCCTAATAGACAAAATGTTTATATCAGGAATGGTAATGTGGCTGGCACAGTCGCAAATGTATCAAGAACAAAATTGTTAGCATTTTTCCATTTGAATTCCATTGATAATTTAGCTAATGAGTTTTTGTATACAGAATTAATTATGTTTGGTATGACCAAAGTAAATCGTGGAAAAGAAGACAACGTGGGGCTGATAAAGTTGTTGCTCGATTATATATGGTTACTCCAAAAGATATAGAATTGTTTCATATGCGTTTACTTCTGTTGCATGTTCGTGGTCCAAAATCTTTTTTTGATCTACGTATGTATGAAGGTGTACCCTACCCTACTTTTGTTGCAGCATGTGAAGCTCGAGGTATTGCAACAAATGATAATGAATAGCGTGAATGTTTACTTGAAGCTTCAGAAATTCAATCACCAAAACAGTTTCGTCAATTATTTGCATTTATCTGTGGTTTGAATGTTCCTCCGAATGCTTTAGCTTTTTTTCTTGACAGCTCATGCAGGTTGTGGCAAAACTTTTGTTCAAACGGCAATCATTCATAAATTTAATTCACTAAATCTTTCGTGTATTGTAACTGCCTTCAGTGGTATTGCATCAACTCTTTTGATTGGGGGGCGAACTTTGCATAATGTTTTCAAATTACCAATTCCATTATTAGAGAATTCAATGCCAAATATAACTCCAAACAGTGTACATGGCACATATATTAATAATGCATCAATCATTATTATAGATGAAATTTCAATGTGTTCTATTCATGCTTTAAAATTAACTAGGAAGGCCCGGCGTGCTTCGCTACGCTTATAAATAAAGTTTTTGCGTAGACATTTTGTTGACGTAGAAGCAATGATTTCAAAAAGTGGTAACGAGAAATGCTAGCATATAATTTTTAATTTTTCTTTTTAAATATATGAATGAAAAATAATCAGAACTCTAGCTGATCAGTTCGGATATATGAAAAATTAGCGATCAAATAAGTTAGAGATAAAATAAGCTTACTTGAAAACTTATTTGATCGCTAATTTTTCATATATCCGAACTGATCAGCTAGAGTTCTGATTATTTTTCATTCATATATTTAAAAAGAAAAATTAAAAATTATATGCTAGCATTTCTCATTACCACTTTTTGAAATCATTGCTTCTACGTCAACAAAATGTCTACGCAAAAACTTTATTTATAAGCGTAGCGAAGCACGCCGGGCCTTCCTAGTATATATTAGTGTCTCAAAACATTTTATTATAAAATATTATTTGACAACGTATTGATTTAAAAAAATCTATCATCGAGTTTTAACCGTCAATTGTAAGTGTAAATTTAATCACCGATATCCACAACTAAAACTGCAACTACAACTTTAATCTACATTTAAAACTGACGATTTAATGTGGTTTAAAAATACCAAAACTGACACTTTAGTTGTAGTTGTGATTTTAGTTGGGTTTGTCGATATGGCCCTAAATAACAATAAAAATTTTATAACAAAAAATAATTACAAATTCAGTAACATCCTTAATCTCCATAATCCTAACATCCCTTCGGTGTCGCCAGACACTCAAAATCCCAAATCCAAAATTATTTATTATATATGAATAATTATAAACATAAATTTAAATAAAAACTCCAAATTTGCATTCACAATATCCATAAGCCGAACATCCCTTTGATATTGTCAGACATCATAAATCCTATAACAACACTCAACATATTTTCGATCATCATCCAAAAACTTTCCGTCCATAAAAATCCAAATTGTTCGCTTTATATAACAAATTCATTCCCTTTTCCCTTTATACATTTCCAAAAACAAATTATTACCAAACCTAAAATCCAAATTTTCCAAAAAACAAAATCCCAAAATATTCCTTCCTTAAAATAATTTATATTATCAAATAAAAAAGGAATAGAAACAAAAATCAACGATCTTCAAAAACATTATTTTTTGATCCAGCAGTCTATTTTAAATTTTTAATAACCATAACAGCAGTCAGCAATTCTCCTTTCCTCCAAATCTAAAATCCAAATAAAAATCCAAATATAAGCCATTAATTTAAAAGAATTCTAGTTGCAAGAAATTTTAACTTTAAATATAAGTGAAGTTATCCAAATAAAAAAATATATAAATAAAACAAAATAATATAATTTAAATGATAAAAAAAACTAGTGGGATGGGGGTGTGACCATAGGGGCCACGCCAGGAACTTCCCATAAGATTAAAAACAAACCAGTTACTGGATAAGGTATACTAAAAAACCAAACATAACAAAATATTGTACAATATAGTTTAACTGCGTTGTCCAAAAATATGTTTTATAGAACATAAATACAAATAAAAAACGAAAAATTACAAAACAAATATTAAATCAATTAATTCAATGAATTATTTGTGATATTACATCACTCCGATGGAAATAATCCCATCATGAATAATAAGACTGAATCTAACAAAATATGGTTTTTTTGGTAGTGTATCTAGTCGGCTAGCCCTGATGAGAATGATATACTTTTTTAAAGTGTAATAAAAAGTTCTTATCGGTTCGAAACTAGATCGATCGACAATTTTGTGGATAGCAAAAAATTTCATAAATTGCACACCATATTTTGTTAGATTCAGTCTTATTATTCATGATGGGATTATTTCCATCGGAGTGATGTAATATCACAAATAATTCATTGAATTAATTGTAGATAATGTGTCGATAGACACAAGTGAAGATGGTCATCTTCTTCTCACCGATACAAGTTTGTTATCCAATTCTAACTTGGTTAGAGTATAACAACAATAGTGATCAACTAGAGAAACAAATTGACTAAACCTGAATCTAATAAACATATGTTTATAAAAGTTTTTTGGTTTCTTATACTTCGCTAGAGTAGTGACCTATTTTAGGTTTATATAGCGAAAAATTTTTTTGGTAGTGTCGGCTAGCCCTGATGAGAATGATATACTTTTTTAAAGTGTAATAAAAAGTTCTTATCGGTTCGAAACTAGATCGATCGACAATTTTGTGGATAGCAAAAAAATTTCATAAATTGCACACCATATTTTGTTAGATTCAGTCTTATTATTCATGATGGGATTATTTCCATCGGAGTGATGTAATATCACAAATAATTCATTGAATTAATTGTAGATAATGTGTCGATAGACACAAGTGAAGATGGTCATCTTCTTCTCACCGATACAAGTTTGTTATCCAATTCTAACTTGGCTAGAGTATAACAACAATAGTGATCAACTAGAGAAACAAATTGACTAAACCTGAATCTAATAAACATATGTTTATAAAAGTTTTTTGGTTTCTTATACTTCGCTAGAGTAGTGACCTATTTTAGGTTTATATAGCGAAAAATTTTTTTGGTAGTGTATCTAGTCGGCTAGCCCTGATGAGAATGACATACTTTTTTAAAGTGTAATAAAAAGTTCTTATCGGTTCGAAACTAGATCGATCGACAATTTTGTGGATAGCAAGAAAATTTCATAAATTGTACACCATATTTTGTTAGATTCAGTCTTATTAAATATAAAATCAAATTTGAAAAAAAGTCAACAAAAAGTGAATATTAGCTCAATTAGGGTTTTTAAAGCCTAAAATACGCAAAACTAAGATTTATTTATTAAATGACACATCAATTGTAATAATTTAAATAGAATTTGAATGTGTGTGTTCATATTTAAATTTAATAACATACTAACACTCAGAGTGCAAACTAAAATAAGTTGTCTAGACCGATTTAGAAGGTATTCAAAGGAGAAGATATCATTAAAATGTCAATATCAAAAATGATCAACACAACAGTCAACAACCTAACCTATCGGTAAGATAAAAGGTCAGCATTTCTTGGATGAACACTGACCACTATATACAAGACATCTCAAAGCAAATTTGTTCTATATTTCTTCTATGCTACCTGAAACATTTTACCAAAGATTCGTCAATGGCTGTTGTTGTGATATATTTAAAAGAATAAGATAAAACTATATAGGTGAAAGTGACAAAAATTACTATAAAATTAAAAAACCTTATGCTCTAAGTTTCAACAAAATTGAACGTCAGTTCTGAGTGTTATTGAAATTTAAAAAACAGTTGTTCAATGATCCACAGACATCCTCCCCGACTTCTTTGCCAAATTTTGAAAAAAGCTCATATTTTCTATATTACAATAAGCCCGAATGCGTTTGCAGCTCATTTTAATTCAAAAGTTTCATCAAGATGAAAACGTTTGCGTAATGAAAATACCCCTATTTTTCAAGTTTTCTTAAAAACTCAAAAAGTAAGATAGCAATTGTTTATACAGATGTCATTATAAATTGTTGACATGATGACAAACAAAATGGGAGGTAAATGGTCTTGATAGCGTTATTTATTCTCGTAATATTTGCAAGAGCTGATTTTCAGTTTTTTGGAAATCCCTAAAAAACAAATGAACCGATTTTGTTAGAAAAGGACTGGGCTATAAGTTATGCCGAAAGATACATCGATTGTGACTATTGTCGTTGAAATCGGAACATCCATTGTTGAGAAAGCGTTGGATAAATTTTTGTCCACATGTACGACGATACACACGCACATACACACACATACATAATGCCAGCTAAAAATAGTCTAAACAGCTTCAGGAAGTCTTGAAACATTCAAAAATTCATATTTCGAAAATCGACCCGAAAACAATAACTTCCCATATCGAAAAGTTAATAAACAGTTGACCAAGCGATCCACTCACGAACCTCTGACCTTTTTGTCAAATTTAGAAAATAGCTCAGATCTTCGATATTCAAGTAAACCCGGATGCGTTTGCAGCTCATTTACATACCAAAGTTTCATCCAGATATCATGCGTTTGCGTAACGAAAAAAGCACGTAGTTTTTTCACCATTTCTTAAAAACCGAAAAGTAAGACAGCAATTGTTTATACAAATCTCATTATAAATGGCTGACATATAATGACAAACAATATGAAAGCTTCATGACCTTGGTAGCATTATTTAATCTCATTATATTTGCAAGAGATAATTTTCAGTTTTTTGGAAACCACTAAAAAACAAATGATTTAATTTTGCTAGAAAAGGACTGAGCCATCCGTTATTGAGAAAGCGTTGGGCAAAAATGAATCCACACACAGCGATACCCACACATACAGACTGCCAGCTAAAAATAGTCTAAACAGCTTCAGGAGGTCATGAGACGTAAAGATATCGTAAAAATTCCGATTTCTAGTAGAGACAATTAGGTTTTTACTATATAAAACACGTCACAACCGACGGCCTAGAAAACCGCTGGAGTGATTTAAACATTTTTTGTTTCTAAAAATAGGTATACTCAATGGCAAGAGCCGAAAGAACGATGTGTTCAATAACTGCGCTGAAAGTGTGTCAAAAATCGTCAAGTGTGTCAAAACTATAGAAAATTTACATTTGTTTTGCTTAAGTGATAATAAGTAGTAACATTGAATGTGGAGAAATCTTGATGGTAGACATTGGTGTGTGACAACAAAAACTTGAATATTACATTATAAGCTTGTCAAAAAAATATTGTCAAGTGTTTCAAAAGAAGCATTTTCATTTATTGTTTTACCCGATTTTTTTGAAAAAAAAAATGAATTTAGTTATTTGTATGACATGAATTGTAATTGAACATGAAAATTGGACATGGAATATGGTTTTATCCAACTTCACTACTCCCAAGCCCCAACTGAAAAGGACCAGTTGGAAAATATCACGTTGTTGCAGATTAAATGTCATTTTTTTAAAAATTGTAATAACAAGGGTAATAGAGCAAGAGCCCGTGACGGCCAGACCTTCGTTATTTTATAAAAGCTGAAAGTTTTTCTGCGCATACCCCTACTCAGGTAGGAACGATAAGCGACATATGAAGTTTGGATCATGGTGGCTTTGGCAAGGAGCAGATAACAAAGGGGCCTCCAAAGTTTCGTGAAAGTATAAAAGGTAATTTTTTTATATTATATTTTTCGGGAATCGGGATAGTATTAGAAGTCACGTCACCTATTGCCAGACACTTACTATCGTAGTAACCCCGTGCCAGACACCCTTAAACTTTAACAAATTGATAAAGTTTAAGGGTGTCTGGCAGGGGGTTGCCACGATAGTAAGTGTCTGGCAATGGGTGACGTGACTTCTAATACTATCCCGAAGAATATATAAAAAAATTACCTTTTATACTTTGACGAAACTTGGGAGGCCCCTTTGTTACCTGCTCCCTGCCAAAGCCACCATGATCCAAACTTCATATGTCGCTAATCGTTCCTACCTGAGCAGGGTGTATACGCAGAGAAACTTTCAGCTTTTATAAAATAACGAAGGTCTGGCTGTCGCGGGCTCTTAGTCTATAATATATGTCTATTAAGAATTTTTTTGTGTGAATAAATCGTCTTGGAAAAAGTTTGAATTTTTCATTTTGTAATATTTTCCGAACGTTGAAAAAAGTAAAAATCTTTGATTTAATTATAATATTTAGAATATTTTAGGAATTTTGAAAGAACTTTTAATTTTTGATTTTGTAATATTTTCTCGAAACGCTAAATGGAGAGGGTTTTGAGTAGTTTGCTGGTTGTATCATCTTTTCATTAAATTATGTTAATTTATGATCTGTTAATAAATTTCTAAACAGAGATAAAATGCTTGTACTTTTACAGTTTTATATTTGATATACATCGCTGCCTAAAACTAAAAACAATGTCCTCATAAAATTTTTTGCCGAAAACTATATAAAAATCCTTAACCCAGACCGAAGTCTTGATATCTCAAGAGGTGTGAGATTTCAACCCCTTCATATTTTTCCTATTCGTTTTTCCGCATAAATAAAAATGCTCTCACGGCTTAAAAATTATTGACAGCGGTGGGATTCGAACCCACGCCCCCGAAGAGACTGGTGCCTTAAACCAGCGCCTTAGACCGCTCGGCCACGCTATCTTATACAAATATACGGTCCTGCATTTTTCGAATCATAAGAGTTCCAGCAAATATAGAGGTACTTTTTAAGCCCCTACTACTTTTCTGTTCTAAATCATAATAATAAATAATAATGACCATTTGGTTACGAACCCAAATCAAAAACATCTGATTAATTTTTTGTACATATATTAAGTTCAAATTCTAAAAATTTGGATAAATGCCAATTAAACTTCTCATTTGTCGGTAATAATTTATGTTTATTCAGAATTTGTTGAGATAGCGTGGCCGAGCGGTCTAAGGCGCTGGTTTAAGGCACCAGTCTCTTCGGAGGCGTGGGTTGGAATCCCACCGCTGTCATTCTTTTTATTCAACAATTTACCTGGACAGGGACCCTATTATAGTTTTTTCGATAGTATTTTTTTTTTTTCGATAATATCGAAAATAAGCTATTATGAAAATTTTCGATTGTGTTTATTTTCGATAACTTCGGAAATTAGTATTATGGTAATTTTCGATAGTGTTTATTTTCGAAAATATCGAAATTTTTACGACTGCTTAAGACGTGACGAGAATAGTGTTTTGTTTACGCTTGGTAACGCTTGAGGAACAAACAAATTATAAAATGTGAGTTATTAAATTTATTATTATATTTTTATTATGAAATATAATTAAATTTTTTATTATATTAATGTTAAACTAACGTTTTATTTGATTTTAAATTTTTTTAAAGGACAGCAACGAATTCGGAGCAGTTTGAAATTTTGTTGGGCTTTATGGAGGAAAATGAGGGTATTGCGAAAAGTTTTGTAAAATCTTTGCAATATAAGGAAACTACAAACATGAAATGGAATGAAGCAATAGAGCGCTTAAATTCTGCAGGTCGTCCTGAAAAAACGGTAGATGACTTTGGAAAAAGGTAAGCTTGTTGTTAAGCATGTTAAGAAACAAAAATTTAATACAAATCTTGGTTTTTTAAGGTTTGGAAGGATTACAAATACAATAGAGGAAATAAAATGCGAACAAATAAACGTTCAATAAATGGAACTGGTGTGGGACCATGTAAGGTCAAAAGGCTAAGCAATTTAGAAGGAAGAGTAAGCAAGCTACTTAGCTTTCGAGAAGAAGGGGAGGGGATCGCTGTAGCTCGATATGGATGTGAAGTGGAAACTGTAGTATCTTGCGATAATTCAACAACCAATGTAGCTGTTGAGTTACAGCCAGTGGAAGAAAATATCAATGATTCCAGAATTCAACATACGTCAGATGCTAATACTAGCAAACGACAGTCAAGAGTCCGAGAGACTACAAAAACATTGCTGCAAAAGCAAGTGAAACTCCAAGAAAAATTTTGCAGTCAATTTAAAACAGATGGCCATGATCTAAGAAGAATATTAAAAGATCAGCTAGTATTTGACAAACGTAAATGGGAAGCAAAGCAGACACTGTTAGCAAAACAGACGAAGCAGAAGTATATGGAGCTTGAATTGAAAAAAAGAGAACTGGATTTAAGAGAACGGGAACTGGATAATAGGCAGTATTATAATGTACCTTAAAAATTTAGTGACAATTTTTAAAATTTATTGAACTGTTATGATATTTTTATATAACTTTTTTTAATTTAAGACGTGATATTTTTATATATCTATATATTTTTTTAAAATTTTTAAAATTAAGAGGTGATATTTTTATATAGCTATATATATTTTTAAGATTATTAAATTAAGACGTGATATTTTTGTGTATCTATATCGTCGCTTTAATAATGAAACAACGTATTCGCAAAAGTGTAGTTTCGAGATAATTGGGTTTAAAGATTTTTCGATTTTCTGATTTTCGTAAACTCGGCAGCACTATTGAATGAATAAAGATATTGGAAAAAAAATTTCTATCAATTAATCTTGACTAATTTCTTCACAACATATTAAAATTTCACATTGGTACCTGCTCGCTTTCCACCTAAAAAGAGGTGAAAAGTCAATCAGGTACCTTATACGTTATTTCATATTTCATATCCGTTATTTCATTTTGCATGAAAGTACGATTAAGCCTAAAATAAATTATTATTGAACTAACGCATGATATTCTTACAATTTTTTATTTGTATGAACCGGTTTATCATGTAGTCATGAATGATGCTTATACAATATTGTAGATTTACTATTTCGTGTGGCGATCGTAATGTATGTAATATATACGACAATGATTTTACCCAAGTTATTATTCTGTAGAAATTGGAATATCGTACATGCATTTACGCTGTTTCAATATTTAACCAAATTCAAATTTGCATGTACGTTAATTAACAATATATTAATTTTCACACCCAGTTATAAAATAATTGGAAAATGTTAAAATGCCACTCTATAGACATCCTTATGGGGAATTCAGCGCACCCATTATATAATAACAACGTATATATGGCATACGTTATTTCATTATTAAGGCGACGATATATATTTCTAAAATTATTAAAATTAATGTGATATTTTTGAACATTTTTTTTTAAAATTATTAAAATAAACGTGATATTTGTTTATATCTATATTTTTGAAATGTTTTTTTTATACAGGATGCTATGTAATAGGGATTACAATACGTATTACAAGATCACATAGAAACTTTTTAAAATCCAGATTACGTGACAAAATTCGTTTTGAGGTGTTGCCGGACCCTTTTTTTTAATTGTTTTCCATCCAAAACGGTTGATTCTAGTAAATCATTCAGTCTCTTTAATATGATTTATTGAACTAATCGTCGACTGCCGAGTGAACTGACGAAAAAAATGATTCAATTAGGAAAAAACGAGATCAGCAACAGTGCGATGATGTTGTCGGGAAGCAAGATTTGGTGTAATTTATCGATCGTCTATAATTCGCAAAGCCCATTGTTGAACAGAATCCTAAACCCAACCAAGGAACCACAATGCTCCATACAAAGACGGTCTATACTCCATACAAATGTTTTTTATAAAAGTAATCTTCGGTTAAAACCTATTTGTATTATTTTTGATTGTTTCATTTATTACCATTCTTTCTGAAGATGATATAAAGAAAAATTGAAACGTAAAATAAATTTGTGTTCATCTTTTTTTGGTCTTACAATATTAACATGGGTCCCATCAACACAACCTATAACGCCTGGAAACCCATATTTATTAAAAAAATATGCTTTCGAAAGTTTCTTCTCTTCATCTGATTGATGAAATTTTATGTATTTCTTACATAAATGTTGTTTCATTATTCGAAGCGTTTCTGCAACCACTACCGATACGGTAGATTGCGCCATAGCGATATAAAAGTCTTGGCCTACCCCACGTTGATACGATCCTTCAGCTAAAAATCTTAATGTCGTTGCTAGTTTCAAAATTGGTGGTATGCCATCTATTTTTTTTTGAGTAAGGGAAGTAAGGCTCAATTTCAGTTAAAATATCCTTAAATAGATGCTTAGATAGTCTGAATAGCTTTATGAAACTAAAAATATTTACATTTAAAATTATTATAAAATAAACATCACAAATCAATTTGAATTACCCTTTTTTTGGCATGTCAAGCACGTTTGAACTATCACGTAAACGCTTCCTACTTATATTTAACGAAGTTAAGCCATCGTCTGATTCATCATCACTTCGTACAAAAACTACGGTACTTGTGAACATCATTACCACAAAATAAATATTTATATTAAATATTTATTTATTTAGTATAATATTTATATATAACAAACAACACATAGACTAATAATTTTAGCAAAAAACTACCAACACACTGACAGTTATCAGTTCAATTAAATTAGGGTTGTATGTAATCGATATCGAATATTCCATAATCGATATTTTCGAAACTATCGAAACTCTTGATGTAATCGAAAATTCCATAATAGTGTTTTCGACTGTATCGGATTGTTCGATACTATCGAAAAAACCATAATAGGGCCCCAGGTCTAATCACATGCTTTTGCTTTAATTTATGAACGAATTACTTTTGCTTCAACCTTCCTTCATTTGAATTAATTGTTTAGATGTAGATCTAAATCTAAAGAAACATCTTGCCGTGGGTAAAAAGTGTGTTTATACAAAATTGGATTGAAAAACTTTGTTCGTATTCAGAAACATAAATATTAAAGAAAAAAAGCTCTTTCGGTTTAATGCGGTGAAACCCTTGAATTTATAACATCGAAATAACAATTTATTAGTCGGACTGTATGAGACAAGAGGTGCGTTCGATTTGACTGAAACAACTGAAAAAACAACAACAATTGCATTGAATTTCTCAGTTGCTTCAATTGCTTCAGTCAAATCGAACA
Organism: Diogma glabrata; assembly: GCA_963693315.1. Taxonomy (NCBI): domain Eukaryota; kingdom Metazoa; phylum Arthropoda; class Insecta; order Diptera; family Cylindrotomidae; genus Diogma; species Diogma glabrata. The sequence continues at coordinate 92,835,140 of OY856188.1, read as the reverse complement.
AGGCTAAGAGAGTGGTTATTTTTCACAAACTTGACTGTCACATTCGATGTATTGCTCCCTAAATCATGCAGCCGACACGTGTTTATATTGGTATATGTTAGATACTATATCTCATGATTATTATTTTCCCAAGACGTTGGTGGATTTAACTTTGGATTAAAGTAAGACTTCTTATGGAAGCAAAATCAACGTTGGTTGGGCTGTTAAACCATTGGATTATGACAAACTTATCTGAAAACATTACGGAAACTTTTCTAAATTTTAGCACATACTAATAATACCCGAGTGACTCTAAAACGTAACAATGAGGGTAATTGCCGTATAACAGAAGCTCGGTAAACATTTCTAACCAATAAAATTAATTGAAAAAATACTCCTTGATAGTAAATGTTCCAAGCGCACACCATAAGCAATATTTTTCTAAAAAGTTTTAGCATTTTTTAGCTCGAGTGAAATTTTTGAAACTATTAATTCTAAGAAAACTTATTGATTTTAATCAGGGTTTAAAACGTTATTTATATATCCTTCTTAAATTTACTTCATTCTTTCAGTGTATCTTAAAAAATATAAAATTCCCAAATATGAAAATAAAAATATATCGTGTTTATACTCATAAATCGGAATAATATATTATAGTATGTCTTGCTACAAGAAATAAAAACATTATTTTTTTGTGAGTGATTTATTCACGAGACGCGGTTAGACGCGTTGAGTAGAAAGAGTTCACGGAGGAAAAACGTTTTCATCTCGCGTAGGAAGTGCTATTTTGTATACGATGGTAAATATAAATGATATTAGATATGAATTATGCTAAATTTCTATTGTATTTTATCATGGACAGGTTTGCTTTGATTCAAAGGTCCTTTCCACACTTGTATATAGTGCAAAACATCACTTTTGCGTTTTTTACCTCTCGGCCTATAACCTAAATTGCAGTTGCAATATTTGAAATTTCTTTATAGACAATTTATAGACAAAGAGGTTAGAAACGAAGAAGTGATGTGTTGCACTGCATACACGTGTGGAAAGGACCAAAGAATTTATAAAATTACTTAAAATATCATAGCAACTACAATTTGTTATTTAGTGCAAATGTTTTTTCACTTGGGAGAAAAAAGACCATTAAAGACTATGGAGTCTGGAGAAAAGACTATGGAGTTAAACCAGCATGAACATGGATTTTTTTTAGTACTAATTTGCTTCTGCATATGGGAAAAAAAATAAAAATGTAATCGTCTCGTAAAAATGTTTGAACTATGAATGCAATTTTAAGGAGTACATACAAAGCGCGCTCAAGTAAAATAAAAATTTTAACTTTGTTGCAATTATGAATGCACACTTTCTTGAATAAACCGAAAAATGTTTGTTTTGTTATACTGATTTTTTTTTAAAACTAAAGAGTAAATAGGAGTAGAAATGGATTTTTTTACTTACCGATATATAATCATCCCTATGAACTCCTTTAATTGTTAGGTATTGTCGACCTTTCGCTATTTTTCTTACTCTAACACTGATCAAATCATAGGCAAATAATACTAGTTTTTTATAATGTTTTGTACAAAAACTGATAATTACTGACATTAGTAGATTTAGTATCAAAACATACTGTTTTACTGTACTTCAAGGAAAAACTGGTAAATAGCCAATAACATCAATTTTTACTACTTTCATAGTCGGTTCGGAATTATAACAAAAACAATCTATAACAAATTAAGAAAAATCGTATCTAAATGTAATATTTTAATTATAATAAAAATTTGTTGCATTGACACCTATAAGTTATAACTACATTAATAGTATTTTCATGCGCTTATCATCGTATTATCTTTAACATCTACAAAAGTTTATATGAATTCAGTAGTCTATGATTCTTTCTTAAATAACTAACTACTGTTTAAAACTTAATTTAACTTGAACTGAAAGTTGGGCCATATGAGTATGAATTGCTCATTTTCTATTATTTGTAGTTATAGCAGTCATAATTTATATCATTTCAAAAAGTTTTGGAATTTTTTACCTAATCTACATTTTTGGGATTTTGGTGAAGGTTTAACAACTTTAAAATCTATTTTCTTGAAAATTTAAAATTTGCAATCTGCCCGCATAGATGGATCAGTTTTTTTTATTTGTAAATTTTTTTAATTCTCCAGTCCCTGGTATTGGCATAAGCGTTAACGTAAGATATCACAAACTACAGGTAATACCAGTGAAATATCCCTAGCCAAAGTGATGTCTTATTGGTGCTGGCGAATAAACTGTATTCAGTCAGTGCAAGCATCCTTAATCTCAGCGGAAGAACATTCTTTTATGATGGAAGTTTTTGCTTGCTCGAAGAAACGAGCCTTCAGTTTATGCTATATCTGGACTTTAATCATTGCGGAAAACAGTGCGTCACATGATCAAGGAATATAGCACTAGCTGAAATATTGGCAACCAAATTTTAGTTTTGTTCTTGCAAATTTTTAAAACAAATTTTCATTTTATCTCGTATTTTATTTTTTCTATCCTATCATAAAATATTGGTCTATCTTTTATTTTATATGTGATAGGATGTATTGTTTAGTTATCCATTCTTTGACAAAAAATATAAAAAAACAAAAATATTTGCGTTCTTCAAAATTCTTATAATGAATGTTGTTGTGGGACCGTGGTCTTAAAAACTTTTTATGTATTGTTGTGACACATCATCTAATTCCTACTACACAACACATTTTATTAAAAATAAACTGTTGTACAGTTGCCCACAACTAGACCTTCACTACTCAATTTTTAGTGTTTTACTTTAAATCAGCTCGATTTGGAAAACGAAACAACTGTTAATTAAAATATCGAAGCCTTGCCGCATTATATACAATAATTTTTCATTTTCCAATAAATTTTGCATACAAATTGGCAACAAAACACCGTTATGGCACCGCAAGCACAAAAAACATATAGCTATCGTCATTAAACGGCTGTCTAACTCATAATTCAATAGCATATAACAAGAAACAAGTGCTGTAAAGATTATCCTTGATGAAATATTTTTTCCAGAAAAAATGAGACATCAAAAACTCAAGCGTATTAGAGGACCGTCATAAGAAAAACTTCGAAGCGTCGCATGCGTTACTTGAATGTAAAAAAACAAGAAGTATCAACGATGTAACATCCGAAATGGTTGACTAATCTGGTGAGGCTATCTTCTCGATATTATTTAAAGTTGTTGGACGGTTTAGAGAAAGGAAGCCTGCTTCAAGATTGGAACACAATTTTGCTAATTCTACCCTGCTAGTTTACATTAATTCTTTTGCTGAAAAATTGATTGGAGAATTTCAACGTATCCTCCAAATATGTCTAATTACCAGCAATTTTCTCCATAAAGCGGGAAAATATCAAACGTTTCACTGTATCAACTTTTCATTGAGTTTTCATTGAGAAGCAACCAGCGCCCATTTACCTCCAAATCTTGCCTTAAAATATGCGAACTAGGTAGCCAGCAGCAAGCTCAATTTATAAAAGCATTTGCTTGGCTCGGTGGTGATATCTGAATCGTAATCAGAAACTATTACAATTTTGAAAACCAACACTTTATAGGAAACCTGGTAACAGGTTGGGGTACTGACGTACATGATCTAAAACATAACTCCCTAGACGATAATTATAGACGCTACCTAGGGACCATTCCTTTTGGAAGAAACTAGTTAGTTCGCTAAAACTCCTTTCTCGAATATAATAACACTACCAAAAATATTTCTAAACATTTTGAAAATATATAACACCTACAAAAAAAAAATTATAAAACAAAGCAAAAATTACCTTTAGTCTTAAACAAAAATCGTTTTGGAAGAGAGTTATTATTTTAAAACTGAATTTCAACTATTTATAACTTAAGCTTATGACTAGAGATCAACATTCCGTAAATTACTTCCTGTTGCTGTTGGTAAATCAACATCACATGGAGGCACAAAAGTCCCTATTGTTTTAACAGATTGATTACGTTCCCTTAACTTATTCATTTCTAATTTTAATTTATTTAAAATCGCTAAATTTGGTTGATTAACAGTTGCCTTACTTTGTAGTACGGTAATTTCTTGTTCTTCTTGTTTTTTTTCTTTAAATGACTTCACTGAGTGATTACCGTACAAGCGTAGTAATGATCCCCATGTTGTTATATGCGGATGTAAAATCTGAAAATAAAAGATATACGTTAAAAACAAAACAATACAATAATTGTTGCATATACTTGTAATATCGCCTGTGAAGCACGTTGTTTACCATCACGTTTGTTTCTACACACAACAGTTGCCGTGTGTTTTCCAACCGTCATTTTAAACTCATTTTTTTTATGCTTAACTGTATTCACTTGATACTTAATTTGGATATCACCTAAGCCGAAATTTCTTTGTAAACATGTTATCAAGATCGCATGAGGGGGTGGCTCTGTTGTCTTAGCACAAAACTCAGCCACACGAGGATCTTCAATTTTAATTTCATCAAACACCGATAAATCTTTATAATGATCAATTGGATTTGATTTTGTATTCGAATTTGATGTATCAGCTGAAATTTTATCACGCATTTCGGGAATTAAAACTTCTAAAGTTTCTCTAGCAGCTTCACTTTTTGCATGTTTTTTACTCGTACCATATCCCGTGCTATATTTTAGATCATTTATCAATACAGTTGCAGAGTATGGTGTGGCTGCATTTTCTAATTCTTTAAACTCATACGTTGGCTGTTTTTTTAACGCATGTTGAACATATTCATGCAATATACAAACATAACTTTTGCCATTTGGGTTCATAATCCATTCCTTTTTTGGTCGTGACGAATTCACATTGTCACCTTCTTGTGTTAAAACAGGAAATGTAATCAACTTTGTACCATCCGGTAAGGTTGGACGTTGGAGATTTTTTATGTGTTTACGCTTTTTGGTAAATTTTCGTCGTGCCGACCATGATTTAAATCGCATTACACGAATTGTTTTAAAACGAAAAAGTTTTCGACAGTAAGCTGTTATCTGTTCCGATGATAATGATTGTTGACGTAAATTTTCTGTTACTGTTTCAATTTTAGCATGTGGAAATTTCGGTTTGGGTTGATGTGAAGAAGGTACTCCATTTTTAAGATTAGCGTTTTCATTTATTGTTACTTCTTCAGTAGAAGTCTCCTGACCATTTCCTATTACCGTATCTAATGTTAATTTATTTTTCATTTCTGTTTCTTTATCTAAGGCCGTTCGATATGCAAGACAAGGGATTGCATTTAAAGGAATTGCATGTTTCTAGAAATATAAAATACTTATTACTTGTAAAATGCCATGATAACAATGCCTTACTCTAACACTTCCAGGACCTAAAAAATAAGGTCGAGATGCTGTACAGACTCTCGATGATCTATGTAAAAATAATGGAATTCCACTGTTATGAGTTGTCTCAACCCATCCTTCTGGTAAGACTTCAAAATGATTATGGCCTTTTTCTTCTAAAACGAATTTATATTTCTCCTCATATTGATTTTCTCTACGTTTGTTTTTAAGATCATCAGGTAAGCCTTCGTCCAACATTCTTTCAATGTCTTCATCATTAAATTCCATATCCGCAGAGTCATAGGAATAATCGGAGTTTGATCCATCTTTTGTAAAGAAATAGAATAAAAATTATATGAGTTACTTATTTAAAAAAAATCCATTGACCACCATATACTCTAACCAAATATTTCATTGCATTTTAATTACCTTGCACTTGATATTTATACTATGTATATAAAAGTTTGAACAAAATATATAAAGTATTCGTTATGGAAATCGATGAAATAATTCAACTATCCTTTGAGGAAGATCAAGAGACAGATTTAGTGTTACGCGTGTCATAGAAATTGACAAGTTTATCTGCATTATTTAATGTGAAAAAAAATATACCAAAGAGTCAAAAGAAAAGCTTGGGGTTCTAAAATGGTGCCGAAATCTTAAATCTCCAGGTCGGGCTTTTTTATGAGAAAACTGGAAATTCAAACTTATAATTGTAGTCGATATTGCACAACAGAAGAAACTGGATATCGTTAGTCTAGCAAGGAGATTCCACTTATAGAAGGAAGCTTGAATTTCATATTCGATGTTCAATGTTACTTTTAAGTTTTAACAATATTTCTTGACTAGTCCTTCGACCTTGATCCTATTTAACAGTGAAAAAAAGGAAATGTTTGATGTGTTGGTATCTTTCTTAAACTTGACATATTAATCGCAAACAAATATCCTGTAGTGTTAAACGTATTGCAAAAATGCTTTGCATACATCCTTCATAAAATTGTAAAACCAAAATTACAACCGCAACAACTGATTTACATACTTCAACAACTTTTATTCACAAAATCATATCATATTACATGCAACAAAAATATCCTGAATTTTATTATGCATGCATACAAAACAAATATAACACCTGCCAATGGAAACAGGAAAACCACAACAAATGATTAATTTTTTATTAATCTGGGCATTCACATACAACAGAAACAGAAACCGAATTTCATACAAACTTGACAGATAAAAATTCGGTTTCTGTAAAATTTGTAAAGAATTCTGTTTCTGCTGTTTCAAGCCTTAAGCAGTTGTTTATTAAAATTATAACGTTCATATTAAAAATAACATACCATGTTCACCATCGGACCCACTGCCTTCATCTTGAATTTCATCTAATACTTGAAATTGTCTCAGCTTATGTTTCAATTCCTGATCTTGATCGTCCATTGTGTGAACACTATCATGTTCATTTAATTTAGCCCTTTTGAAAGGGCATTCTCTTATGGCATCACGTGACTCATTCATAATAATTTCATTTATTTTTAAACTAAATTTAAAACTAATTGTTTTTAATAAAAAACATTAATATGTTTATAAAAAATTGTTGATTACGGGCTTCTACTAATTACCAATAATGATAATATCCAATTCGTATTAAATTAACTAAAAAATAAAATTAATTTTTAAATTGGAAGTTATTCACATTGGATAAAATTGGCAGAAATCCATAGATTTTGCTGTACGTTTTTTTTTTGTTTCTAATTTTGTTTGTACATATATATGAGCACAACAATTTTCTATGTTGAAATTTAATAAAAATTTAACAATTCCAATGAATTCTATGAAAATATTAAGAATCCAATTGCAAATGGTAAATTTGGTTAATTAACATTAACTATTTTCTTCATATTTTCTTTTATTTTAATGGAGCACTATCATTTTAACAATGGCGGTGTTTAAATAGTAATTTTGACAGGTTGTTTTAGTTGGTGGAGACCTCTGGTAGAATTATAACAAACGTTAACTAGTATTAAGCCGTGCATTCACATAAAACAGAAACAGAAACAGAAACCGAATTTCATACAAATTTGACAGCAACAGAAACAGAAACCTAATTTAGAAACAGAAACAGAAACTGAAAATTCGTCTGTTTTGTCTGGACCAGAAACAATTAAAATTTAATTGTTTCTGGTTCAGAAACTGTCACGTGACCATATTATTTTAAATTTATGTAACGGGATTGTACATTATTTTAAGAAATAAATATTTAGTCAAAAATAATTTACGTTGAATTTAGCTATTCGATTTTTTTTGATGGATATTATTATGTGCGATAACGAAAAAAATAAATTTCTTCTTCACTATACATTACAAAATTGGGTTATTTTTTTATTTATATGAATGAAAAATAAAATACACAGTTTATTGAATTACAATATTTTTTTTATATTAATATAATTTTTTCAATTTTAATTGGGTTAAATATATATGGATTGGGTTAAATATATATATTTTAATTTTGGCATATATAATATAATATGACAGCTGTCATCTTAAAATTCGGTTTCTGTTTCTGTTTTATTATTCACCATCGTCAACCAAATTAGAAACAGAAACAGAAACTGAAAATTTTCGGTTTCTGTTTCTGTTGTATGTGAATGCCTGGCTTTACACGTAGTCACATAATTTTCAAAAATGAATTGACGACTGGTAAAGTGTAACAGCGCACTCTCTTAGCAAAATTTAAAAACTATTTAAACAAATCAAAATTCAAACGAACAGTAAGTAAATATTAAAATTTATTCTTTTTGATTTGTTTTGGATAAATAATTTAAAAAATATGAGTATAAAAGATTTAAATTGAAGTAACAATAAAAATTTTTTAGGTTTTCTTCTCGAGTCTGCCAATATATGCAACATTTTAAAACTTTTGCTAAGAACTGCACACAATCGGTAAAATAATTTTTAGCACATCTTCAGGAGATATTAAATAGTATAGCGGTTTGTATATTGTTCATATTCATCTTTATTCGACACATTGTCAATATTATACTGTTTTTTTTTAGACAACCCAATATTATAGGGCTCTTCTGACCTTATTAATAAACAGCACTTATGTAACCGTTCTAACAAAGTTAGACTTGGAATTCCAGTCATGGAATTTAATTTTTCGTCAGTATCAATAAGGAACGGTAGTTTATTAAGTTTTTCTGTTTCACCATTAATTTCCACAGATACGCCGCGCTCGTGAATGTTGAATTGAGTACCTATGCAGAATTGGTGTATGGGTGGCACCCTTCATCATCCTTGTTGTTAGTAGGATAAATATTTCCAAAGCCATCTTCTGTTCTACTGGACGTATCAATTGATAAACTAAAAAATAAAATATAAGTACATACAAGATTTATAATTATACATTTAGTTTCAAAATTGTACATGTACATACTTGTTAATTATATTTAACCTGAGTTTTCTTGCCTTTGGCTTCCTCGTCATTATGCTTGATTGTGGTAAATTTCTGAAGGAAAAGCATTAGAATCTGTTCTTTCTTGCTACAGAACACAAAGTTTTTGCGAATTTTTTTTCCCATCCTTAGTACATGTTTCCATTCATTTAATGTTATTTTATTTAACATGACCTTACGGTGAATATGATGCATGGACACGCCGTCAATATCATACATTTTGCACTGTGGTACGACTTAAATATGTTTTGCACTGTGGTACGACACACTAATAGCGACCCAAATATTTCGCAGTTTTACGATTACTTTCCGTTTTGCTATTAAAAATTATAAAATTGCGATCAAATTATAATAGATAATAGTGTTGTAACTTACATTTGAATAAATAAATACACCAATTGTTGCACAAATTTTAAAAATATTAAATTTAATATGGTTTAAATATTTTTGTGAGTAAAAATATATGGTATCTGACATATGTTTACAATTTGATTTGTTTAACTAGTTTAACATAAAATCCCCTAGAGCACATGGTGTATGTCGTCAATTTGAATAACAATCTTTAGGCCTGCTATACACTTGAGCTAAACTATGAGAACTATGCGAACTATGTTTTTAAAAAAATAATGTTTTAACGCGAATAATATTTTTAAAACAAAATGTAATGAATGTAATGTTTCCTTTTTTCTTTTCTTTTTTTAAATTATTTGTTTCCGTAATGTTTTTTTGTATAATTACGTTGTATACAAAAAACATGTTCGCTTAGTTCACATAGTTTAGCTCAAGTGTATAGCGGGCCTTAACGTTGGAGGGAAATTCTAGTCTGTTTTTAACGACGCATGGTTAGCTACAGGCAACAAAAGCATAACTTCTTCTTGATGGTAAATTATTAAAGTCGTTGCCACATGACAAAAATTTTTGCCGGATTGCTAGCAACGATTTTCTAATTTTTGATTAATCGAAAACTTGCTTTATTTGGCTATTATGCCAAATGTATGGTAAATTAGAATACCTATCGATTAAAATAAACAAAGCTTATTATTAAATTAATTTTAATTGATGAATTTTCCAAAAATCAATTTGCACGATTTCTACCGCCGATAGAAATAAAAAAATCGTTCATAAATCTCCACTGATTTTTTGGAGGTAACTGTCATCGTGTGAACAGTACAGGCTAGTAAAGCTACTGTCCAATTTTTGTGAGGCAAGTGAACAGGCGAGTTACTGTCTACTCGCACGCCAGTAGCTCGCATCGTGTAAACCACGCTTAAATGTCGCCGATAAATTTTTTGTTCATGTGGCACATTTTACTTAAGCCATCCCACACGCAAAATATAAACGAACGAATTCGGTCGTTTTAACTAAAATGTGCCACATAAACCAAAAATTTGATGATATTTGGTTGCAAATTTATAATAATTTATAACACCAGCACTTTGTCTTTCGGAATATATTTATTACAACAATATTTTTGTATATATGTATAATATATAAGTTTATTTTATAACTAACACTATGAACAGTTTTAGGAATTTAAATATAATAATATCCAAGCGCACGGATTTTTATAATACACATTAAACTTGTTAAATGTAGTGACTTGTGTTATATTCTGGAACAATCTAGAAATGATATGGTGATTAATATTTTATATAAATAAAACGCACTACGTGTAATGTATTATATTTCTTTTATTATAATGGATTTGACAAGAATATAAATGGCCTTATGTCTAAATTGGTGTTACCTGATATAATTCAATTTCCTAAATTTAGGTAATTATTGTAAAGATATGACAATTCTTTCCCCCTTAAATTATTCAAATTTCTATTTCAATTTAATTTCCAAAAATTAAAATATTAAATTATTTGTTTTTTTTAAATATTTATATAATCCAACCAAATAAAATTTATAAATCTAATTTTTGAGGTACTTTAATGTTTCTTTTTGGTCTTTTCGGCGTTTGAACAACGTTTTGGTCTTTAGCGTTGCAATTTGACTGATATTGTATTTCATTTGAAATTGATTTATTTATATTGACCGAAATCGGAGGAGCATCATTGCCAGGAACAGCAGTGGACAGTATTAACTCATTTAGTACATTGCTGCGTAAAGTTTTTGGAATATAAACTCTTATACCCCGTAGAATGCAATCTTGTTGTAAGGTGAATTCATCTTGTGAGATTCCAAAACGATTTTCTGGTTTAACGGTTCGACCGTTTTTTAACCCTTGTATTAAAATCGATAAAGTTTTATCAGCTAATGTAGCTTTAGATAATTCATCAACTGTTACAGGTAATGTATTTATCATGTTCACTTCCACAATATCAATTTCTTCAATACTAAACGAAGAATCGTCTGAAGGTAATCTTGACATTGCGTCAGCGTTGGCATGTTTTTTGGTATCACGATAACGAATGTCATAATCGAATGATTGTAGAAAAATTGCATAATGTTGCATACGAGATGCTGAAAGTGTAGGCAGGCCTTTTTGAGGGGAAAAAATTTGGATAATTGGCTTATTATCCGAAATTAAAGTAAATTTTCTTCCGTAAACAAATTGATGAAATTTTCGAATACCATATATTATAGCATAGGCTTCCTTATCAATTTGTGAATAGCGCTGCTGCGTAGTATTCAAAGTTTGTGAAGCATATTGAATCGGCTTTTCTGACCCATCCGGATATAAATGACTGAGTACAGCTCCGACTCCGTATGGTGAAGCATCCGTCGCGAGAATAAGAGGGAGTTTGGGATTATAGTGAACCAGGTATTTATCGGATTGTATTTCCGTTTTGACTGCGTTAAATGCTTTATCACACGATTCATCCCAAACGAAATCAACATTGTTTTTTAATAGATTGTTGATTGGGTATATAAGTGTCGCTAAAGCTTCAAAAAACCTCCCATAGAAATTGATAAAACCAACAAAAGCGCGCACCTGTTCTTTATTTTGTGGTACAGGCATCTTCTGTATAGCCTCAATTTTCTTTTGACTCTTATGGGTGCCATTTTTATCAATTATATACCCGCAGTACTCTATTTTTTCTGCGAAGAATTCACATTTATCGAGATTTACTCTTATGTTGTATGCACTGAGTCTTTTAAAAACTTCTTCGACTCTATCAAAATGTGCTTTATCGTCGGGGCCGGTGACTTTAATATCATCTAAGAACACACTGACTCCAGGAATATCTTGCAAAATGATTTCAATATGTCTTTGCCATATGGCTGGAGCAGACGCTACTCCATACATTAAGCGATTAGGCTGGTAAAGCCCTTTATGAGTGCTCAAAGTTAATAATTCACGATCTTCTGGCGCAACTTCTAGTTGTAAGTAGGCTTGAGTTAGATCGAGCTTGGTAAATTTATCGCCACCCGCCATGGATGCAAACAATTCTTCAATAGTAGGAAGTGGATGTTCATCCACAATTAAATTTGGGTTGATTGTGATTTTATAATCACCACACAAACGAATTTTGTTTGAAGCTTTACGAACGGGTACAATAGGCGTAGCCCATCTGCTATAATCTACTTTACTAATGACTCCATTTGCTTCAAGCGTATCTAATTCATTTTCAACCCCGGTTTTTAAAGAAAAAGGAACGGATCTGGCTTTAATAAATACCGGTGTAGTATCGGGTCTAATAGTAAGCTTTACTTGAATATTTTTAATTTTACCAATATTTTTATCAAAAACATTAGGAAAGCGCATAATCAAATTTTCCAGCATGGTATCGCGACCAATATTAGAAATAGTATTAACTGTATTACCATTCTGTAAAACTTTATTTTCGAAAACCGAGTTCCAGTTTAAATTTAATTTACGAAGCCACTCGCGTCCGAGCAAAGGATGCCTGTCCGATTTTACGACATATAATTTTAAATTTATATTTTCATTTTTGTAATATACATTAACATCCAAGTAACCTAAAACCGGAATTTTAAAATTGCAGTAGCTAACAAGATCAATATCTGGTTTTTCTAAAATTAATTCATTGAAATATTTAGTTCTATCGTAATCGTTAATTAAGGTTACAGGAGACCCACTATCAATTTCATATTTAATTTTTATGTTATTTACATTTAATAGAATCCAAAATTTAGAACGATTCTTACTGTCACTACTAATATTATAAAAATGTTCAATAGAAGGTTCCTCTATTTGTTTATCATTGATATTATAAATTTCGTCTATTTCCTGATAAGGTTCATCTTCAACGAAATTTATTTTATCTTTACGATTACTTGTGCTTGTTTTGGCCTTGAGACAAGCCGCAGCAATATGCCCCTTTTTCATACAAAATGTACAAGTTGAACTTATATGAGAACATTTATTTGCCAGGTGTGTCTCGAGCCCACAACGATAACACTTATTTTTCTTTTCAAAATGTATATTTTTATTATTACTATTACTCTGTTTACCTTTATTATATGATTTATGCTGATATGATTTGCCTTTATGTTGCATATGCTGAACTTGTAGATCAGCAGTTGCTTTGCTTTGTATTTCAGCACTCCCTTTTTGAGATAATTCCATCGCTATAGATGTATCAATCGCCTTTTCCAAGGTTAAATTTCTGCATTCCAATAATCTATTTCGAATTATTGTATTCTTTAGTCCGAATACCAGTTGATTACGAAGAGCAGTGTTGAGATATGGTCCGAAATTGCAATTAATTGCCAACCTTCTTAATTTTGTAATATATTCATCTACGTTTTCGTTATCCCCTTGTTTAGCCATGTGAAAACGGAAATTTTCCACAATTTCTAGCGGCGATGGATTGTAGTAATTTTCCAGTATATCTACAATTTCCTGGAAAGTTTTTGTTTGTGGTTTTACAGGAGCTAATTTGTCGCAAATGACATCGTAAGAAGATTGCCCCATGTAGTGTAGTAACAGGTGAACTTGTGTAGTTTCATCGATAATATTAAAGATCGAGAAAGATCCACGTAATCGATCAACCCAACGCGTCCATTTTGTATTTGATTTGTTGAACATTTCAATCGTAAAAATACTTTGTATTGGTTGAGGTTGAAACATATTTGTATTTTGTGTATTTGTAGCACTTGTAGACGTATTATCATCTTCTGGATTGTTATTATTATTTTTTGGTTTACCCATTTTAATTTGTTTTATTTTTCAAACACGTACTTTTGAAGTTTTAATTTTGAAAAAAAATGGTGGATGATGCACACAGCAGAAAAACTTTTTTCCTCTTTTTTTTTGTAAATTATTATTAATCGAATAATCAAATACGTACTTTTGAAGATTCGTATCCCGTCTCGTCGCCAATTTGTTATATTCTGGAACAATCTAGAAATGATATGGTGATTAATATTTTATATAAATAAAACGCACTACGTGTAATGTATTATATTTCTTTTATTATAATGGATTTGACAAGAATATAAATGGCCTTATGTCTAAATTGGTGTTACCTGATATAATTCAATTTCCTAAATTTAGGTAATTATTGTAAAGATATGACAACTTGCTAAAAGCTCGAAAAGGAATGAAATTTTATTTTATTTTAGCGCCAACCAAATTGACAACGAAAGCCATTGAACCTGAAATCGATTTTTTATTTTGAAACTTAATTAATTAGTTAATTAATCGTTTAGCGCTGCAATATGATTTTATCGGTATATGTTTAGATGGTAGATGGCACGAGAAAATGATCGTTTGTGTTTGTGGTGATTAATTATTTAAATTTAAATATATTAAACACTACAGTACCTCGCTCCTAGATGAAAGCCCCCGTTTATTCGAAAGCCCCCGTCTGTTCGAAATGAACAGCTTTGTGTGTTCGAGAAGCTGGTGAACGATCAGCTGAACACAAGCTACCATACGCTGGCTTCAACCTGTCGATCGAGACAGATTGCTGTTTGCCTTTGATGTCGATAACGAAATGTTTTCGTAGAGGTCGTATGATTCTGTATGGACCTTCATATGGAGTTTGTAAACCAGAGAGTACTCTATCAATCCTAACGAAAACGTATTCGCAGTTCTCTAGCGACTTTGGAACAAATTTATCGTTTTGTTTGGTTTGTCGTGTAGCTGTTGGAGTTAAGTTGTGCATTGTATCTCGAAGTCAATGACTGTATCATGAGTAGGCAGCTGTGAAAGAGGATTTTCAACGAAAAACTCACCGGGCAGTTTCAGTGTTTGTCCGTAGACAAGTTCTGCGGGTGAGCACTTCAGATCTCCTTTCACTGTAGCTCGAATACCTAGAAGAATTATTGGTATTTTGGAGCTCCACTGAGTAGTGTTGCCCCTGGCCATAAGTGCAGCTTTTAATTGTCGATGGAACCGTTCTAACATTCCGTTCGCTTGTAGATGGTAGGCCGTTGTACATATCCGATGTGAGCCTAAAAGTTTTGTTAACTCGGAGAAAAGTTTTGACTCGAATTGTGTTCCCTGTGTTGGTTATATATTTATTTAAATGTACTAAAATAAGTAAAAAACAAAGTTTGATTTTATTATTTTATTTAATTCTACAATGGCTGACTAAAACTTTACAACTAACAACAATATGACTGACGATAAAAGTGTTGTCATATATAAAATATAAAAGATGGGTGCGTTCTAAAATTGAATTATCTCCAACACCCTCTCTTAATTTCAATTTTAGTTAATAAACAAATTATGGAAATTAACATTAATTAACAATTAAATTATCAATCAATTTTTCAAACTTCACCCTTGTTAGGGCTTTAGTAAAACAATCTGCAATTTGATTTTCTGAACTACAATAAGATACTTTAAACAAGCCATCACAAAACTTCTCATTAATAAAATGGAACTTAACATCAATATGTTTACTTCTCCTATTGCTTATACCGGATTTTATCATATGAATTGTGCTTTGGTTATCTATATTTAAATTTACTTTGACGTTCAAGCTTAAAATTTCTTCAATAAAGGATTTCTAAAATATTATCTCTTTTACACAATCTGTTGCAGCTATATATTCGGCTTCAGAAGAAGATGTCGCTACAATTGATTGTTTTCGTGATGACCAGCTGATTGGACCACCACCATAAAACAAAACGAATCCAGAAGTACTTTTCCGGGTTTCCAAATCTCCTGCATAATCAGAGTCACAGTATGCTTGAATTTCATTCAAATTGCTATTTCTACAATACATTACTCCTTTTGATGATGACGCTTTAAGATATCTTAAAATTTGCTTGCCTGCATTGACATGATGTAACTTTGGCAATTCCATATATCTACTACAATACCCAACGCTGTATGATATATCTGGACGTGTTCTGTGCGATATATAAAGTAAACTACCTATCAACTGACGATATGGAAAATCGGTTTTCTTTTCTATTTGATCTACTACATTTGTTTTATCGATAGGAACTGTTGATACTTTTGCATTAGACATTCCAAATTTATCTATAATGGTGTTTGCATAATTTGTTTGTTTCAATAAAATGCCGTCAGATCTATAATCAATCTCCATTCCCAAGAACGTATCAGGTTTTCATGTTATAGTAATTTCGAATTTTCGTTGCATGTCATCAAGCAGCCTTTTAATTTTATTTTCGTTTTTTCCAATCAGAATCCCATCGTCAACATATATCGCCAAAATTATTTCACCATCAATCGATTTGAAAACGCATTTTTCAGTTTTCATTTGAATTAAACCATTATCTTTAAGAAAATTCGTGAAACACTCATTCCATTTCAATGGTGCTTGTTTAAGCCCATATAGAGATTTGTTCAGCTTGCATATTTTATTCTCAACTTCAAACCCTTCGGGAGGGTACATATATATATCTTCACTGATTTCTCCATAGAGAAACGCAGTTTTCACATCGAATTTAATCACCTTATCATTTCTGCTTGCTGCTACTGCAAGTATCGTTCGCAATGCACTTATGTTGATTACTGGGCTGAAGGTTTCCTCATAATTTACTCCATATTCCTGTTCAAATCCACGTATAACTAGACGTGCTTTGTATCTTCCTTCGTCTTTAATTTTAAACACCCATTTGCTACTGAGAACTTTGTTACCATTCACATCATTTTCACTGACGTAAGACCATGTATTATTTTTCTGTAATGATTCAATTTCTTCCTGGACTGCTTTTTTCCATTTGTATGCATCTAAACTACTAAGAGCTTCTTCATAAGTTAATAAGACAAAATCTTCCAGTTTAGATGGAACTTTTCTATTTCTTTGAGGACGTTCTTTAACCTCTGTTGCGGCGATCATGGCCTGAAGACCGCCCTGAAGACCGTCAAGCAGATGTAAATAAAAACATTTAGAAAATTTTGACAATTATCGCTACTATCTTCATAAGTATAAATACGTGAAATTTCTTAAAACTTATGGCATTTTCTAAGTACAATTAAATCATTATATTCAAATAATAAAGTAGTGCTAAAAATATAATAAAAATTAAATTGGTCTAAGGAAAGAAACTAAAGTAAGAATAATGTAAATTAACATAGAATTATTTTCATTGTAAATCTTATTTTTAGGAAATTTAAAGCGACACCAAACATCACCAAAATAAATAAAAAGTTTGTGAAATTTATCGAGTGTGTTTCTGTTAGCTAAAATTTCCAACAAAATCTTTAAATTTCTTTATGGTTAATTTAATTATCAACTATAATGCCACACAAATTGCGCAGTAAGCCTCAATCGAGCTTGGATGACAACAACTGCGAAAAATGTTCCAGACCGGACTCAGCATGTGATATGGTAGCATGCGACAAATGCAAGCTTTGGTACCATTATGATTGCGTGGGATTTCAGAAAGGTGACGATGTCGAGGATGCTGAATTTGTGTGTGCTAAATGTATCACACCGACCATATGCTTTAAATGCAAACAACCGTGCATTGAAAGTGAGGTTAAACATGCAACATTTGTTCGAATCTCTTTCACACAATTTGTGCTGTTGCATGAACATGTGCTGATGCTGTATTGACAGAAGAATGGGCATGTGCGGAATGTAAGGGAATAAATAATTATCCAGAAATTGAACCGAATAACTTAGATAATGTATCTTCGTCTTCGATGGCGACACAACTGCAATTACGTTTGATCGACGAGGAAGAAGCGTTGCTACAACAAAAGTTAGAAGCGGAATTTAACCTCAAACTGCAGTATATGAGGAAGAAACATAACGTTATTGCAGAGGGATCTATTAGGGGATCGCAATGTAGTTTCTCAAAGGAAAAACAGAAGGATGTTGAGAAATGGAGGTCGTCTCATCCTTTGATCAATGATAAAGTAGCAAAGACCCCGAATTGTATTTCGAATTTACCATCAACGTCCAAGCAAGCTAGCAATATTGATCTTATAAATGGTTCAGTACGTGATATTCACCGAGTTAATCATAAAACTAGTGCTGTTGAATTTAAATTACCAAGTTCGTTTCAACGACATTCGTCAAATAAAAGAGAAGCACCACCGATGGAACAAAGGTATAACCATGCTGATCTTCAATTTGATTCCAATCAACCAAATTTACGGGCACCTAGGATAAACAATAGTGTTGGTGAATTTGAGGGTAGGCGTGGACAGGAACTGATTGCAGCTCGACAGTCGATGTCTAAAGGGCGAAGTTTACTACAATTTGATGGTGATATACGTAAGTGGCCCATATTTAGAGTAAATTTTATTGAGTCAACTTCATGCTGTGGTTATTCCAATGCTGAAAATCTCGACCGTTTGCAACATAGTCTACATGGCAATGCGTTTGATATTGTTAAGGGTCTTTTAACATTTGCGGATAATTCGCCAATTATCATGGAAACATTGCAGAGACGCTTTGGAAGACCTGAAGTAATAATTACTACTCTCGTTAATCAAGTGCAAGATTATCCATACATACGAATTGAAAGGCTAGGATCGTTGATCGAATTTTCACAACTAGTACAATTTCTATGTGCTACCATCCGTGCTAGTGGCTTGAATATGCACTTGTCAAATCCAGTGCTGGCACAGAAAATCGTCAATAAGTTACCCGCACAATGGAAAATTGATTGGGCAAGGTATAGGCGAAGTGTTATAAATGATGCTGAAGTATTGATTACTCTCAATACATGGCTTGTAGATTTGGCTGTGGCAGCATCAGATGTATCCTTTGAAGATTTGACAATTGATAGCGAGCAATCGAAGAAATCGAATTGCACTAAGCGGAATAAAGGTTACGTTCAAGCAACACGGTCAACGGATAAATCAACAAATGTACATGCAATTACGAACAATTGTCCATTATGTAACGAAAGCGGACACATGTTATCCAACTGTTCAACCTTTCTGTCATCGAACTTGAGAAGGCGATGGGATTTAGTCAACAAAAGAAGATTGTGCCGTCGTTGCTTAATGTATCACCCGAAGATTATGTGTACAATTACGTCACCCTGTAACATTGATGGCTGCAACCGCATGCATCACAAAACTCTTCACTCCATGAATAAACAAATTAAATCAAACAATGAAATCCAATCCGATTCCAAATTATCGGGTGATCAAGTCGTTTCGTTGCCAGTTAGTAGTTCGGTCGTAAATGCGGCTCACAAGACTGGTACCTTCAACGTGCAGTTTCGAATAATTCCAGTTCGTCTATATGTAAATGACCAGTGCATAGATACATACGCCTTTCTGGATGAAGGCTCATCACTGACTTTAATTGAAGCTGAGTTATCTAAACAATTAGGCTTGAATGGCAAGCCAAGGCCACTGTGTTTGTCATGGACGGGTGGAGTTGTACGTGAAGAAGATAAGTCACAAGTAGTTGATCTGCAAGTCTCGGGAATAGGTGAAAACGATATGCTGTATTCAATATACAACGCCAGAACGATTAGAAGTCTTGCGCTGCCATCACAGTCGTATAATCGTCCTTTTAAATCATTTGAGCACTTGAAGGATCTACCAATACGCGAATATGAAGATGCGATACCTCGCATTCTAATTGGAAGCGACAACTACTCTCTCACAGTACCTCTCGAAGTTCGCGAAGGTAATCTTCATGAACCAGTAGCTACCAACACTCGACTAGGCTGGGTGGTGTCGGGTCCTGTTGCCAGTAATATCTCACATACCATCATGTCAGTTAATTCACACGGTTGCATGAATGATGAAGAACCAGATCTGCATGAGTTAGTGAAGAAGTTTTTCTCAATTGATAATTTTGGAGTCCGTCAAAATGATATGATTCTAGAGTCGAAAGATGATGCCAGAGCGCGAATTCTGTTAGAGTTACATACTAAGTACAATGGGACCCGCTATGAGTCTACACTCTTATGGAAGGATGATTCTTCAACTCTACCGAACAATTATAATATGGCGTTAAAACGGCTGAGCTGTCTGGAACGTAAGATGGCAAAGGACGAAGTCTTCCAACGCTTTATGCTCGATCAAATTGATGACTATCTGAAGAAGGGATATATAAGAAAATTGTCACCCCAAGAGTCAATTCCAGTAGATAAAAGAGCATGGTTTCTTCCAGTATTCGTTATTAATAATCCAAATAAACCAAATAAACCTCGTATGGTTTGGGATGCCGCAGCAAGGTTCAATGGGGTAAGCTTAAATTCTATGTTGCTAACCGGACCACAAGCCAAAATGCAATTGGTCCAAATTTTATATCGATTCAGAGAGCACCCTGTGGCGATATCAGGCGATCTGCAGCAAATGTTCCATCAGATATTGGTTAGTCCTGACGACCAGATATCTCAATTATTTCTGTGGAGAAACGGTGATTCAACTCGTATTCCTGATATATTTGTCATGCAAGTTTTGACATTTGGTTCCACCAGTTCACCATGCACAGCCGAGTATTGTATGGTTGCTAATGTGAAGAGATGTCAACAACAATGGCCAGCAGCGTATGAATCTATCACTCAAAATCATTATGTTGATGATTGGTTGGAGAGCTTTGTGAACGAAGATGTTGCTTTGGAAACCATAAAGCAAGTTGATAAGGTTCATAAAAGTGGTGGGTTCGTAATGAAAAATTGGATAACTAACTCAATTGGCATCAGCAACGAATTGAAATTGGTTGAACCATCGTCAGTGGCTCGTGAACTTACTGATAGCCAACAACAAAAAATACTCGGTATGTGGTGGTCACCTCAAGATGATGTCTTTACGTTTAGAATCCGTCCAGATTTGCTCATGAAAATAGTTGCAACCGAAGCTAGTCCTCCAACAAAACGAGAAGTATTGAGGATCACCATGAGCGTGTTTGATCCACTTGGTCTTGTTGGATTCATTTTAGTACATTTGAAAATGTTCATGCAGAGTCTTTGGCGAATACATCTCGAATGGGACGAAAAGATACCGATAGAACTATCTAACCAGTGGAAGCAGTGCATGCAGATGGTAAGACGAATTGAAACACTAACGATTCCGCGTCACTACAGTTCTACCTCTGAAGTCGCAAATAATATTCAACTACACATCTTCTCCGACGCTAGCGAGAGGGTGTATGCGACGGTAGCTTACTTACGATTCGAATTCTCTAATAGAATTCACTGTGTTCTGGTTGGTTCCAAATCCAAAGTGGCTCCGAATAAACCCATTTCTGTGCCAAGATTGGAACTGCTCGCTGCCGTATTAGGAGCTCGGTTTATTAAAACATTGGCTGATGTACACAATTTAAAATGTAATGAGCAGTACTTATGGACCGATTCACAAACTGTCCTGAAATGGCTAAATTCGGACGCTCGTAAGTATAAGCAGTTTGTGGCACTGCGAATTGGCGAGTTACTTGATACCACGAATATCCAACAATGGAATTGGGTACCATCTAAATTAAACATTGCCGACCTGGTAACTAAATTCAAAGAAGAGACAGTAACAACCAATTCACAATCGACGTGGTTCCAAGGTCCAAGTTTTCTATACGAAGCTCCCGCCCAATGGCCTAGATATGAGCCGACACATGATGATACGTTGGCAAGTGTACCTGATTTAATCAGTGGTTCTCATCATAACGTGAAATTTGATGAGCTTGGTGTTATAGTCGATGTTGAGTATCATAGTAGCTGGAATAAATTAAAAAGAGCACAAGCTCGACTTCTTTGGTCATGTATGAAATGGTTCAATGGGATTGAAAGTCGCCAGCATCTTATCCCAATCAACGAGGCATCGATGTCGGAATATATTGCACAAGCAGAAACATTGTTAATTCGATATGCACAATGGACCGTCTACAAGTCCGATGTGATCGTTCTACAAAACAATAACCAATGTAATGATAAATCCAGTCCTTTGTATAAACTGTCACCATGGTTAGATGATAAAAAGGTATTGAGATTACGAAGTCGGATTGAATTTGCTGCTTTCCTGACAGATGATCAACGCTATCCAGTTTTATTGCCAGCGAAGCATCATGTCACTATGCTCATCATTCGAGATTTTCATGTCAAATTCAACCATTTGATGCATGAAACAGTAATAAATGAAGTCAGACAAAAGTATTACATTCCTAATTTACGTTCAGCTTTGAAAATGGTTATCAAGAATTGCAACCACTGCAAGTTTCGTCGTGCACAACCTCGTTCTCCGCAAATGAGCCCTCTTCCTGATTGCAGACTAGCAGTTCACTGTAGAGCATTTACGTTTGTCGGCATAGATTACTTCGGGCCACTAGAAATCATTCATGGTAGAAAAATCGAAAAACGTTACGGAGTAATCTTTACATGCCTTACTGTGAGAGCAATTCACCTCGAGCTAGCAGATGATTTAACAACAAGTACCTGTATTCTCATGATACGCAATTTTATAAATCGACGAGGGGTACCACATAAAATCATTTCCGATAACGGAACCAACCTGCGTGGGGCAAATACTGCACTCCTAAATGCCATATCGAACATTGATCAAAAAGATGTTATAGCTTACTTCCAAAAAATCGAGTGGACAACTATCCCACCAACAGCACCCCACATGGGTGGGTGCTGGGAAAGGCTGATTAGAAGTGTGAAGTCAATAGTAATGGAAATTTTGCCTCACAGAAGACCCACCGAGCAGATATTAAGGAGTGCACTAATTGAAATCGAAGGGGTAATCAATTCACGACCTCTTACCTACATTCCTGTGGACCCAGATACTCCGAAAGCACTAACTCCGAACCACTTTTTGCTCGGTTCAAGTGGAGGCATAAGACCAGCAGGCGACTTTCGAGAAGAACCAGAGCAACTTAGAAACGATTGGAAGGTTGCCCAACTTATGGCCGACAGGTTCTGGAGAAGATGGGTCCTAGAATACTTGCCAACACTGAGTCGACGGACCAAATGGTTTGCAGAAGTGCCAAATATAAAATCCGGTGATATTGTTATTCTGGTCGATGAAAATAGTCCACGCAATCATTGGACTAAAGCCATTGTTAAGGAGGTACAACTTGGTCGAGATAGCAGGGTGCGAAGTGCGACTATTCAGACCACGAAGGGATCGCTACTGCGAAGACCAGTCTCAAAATTGGCCAAACTGGACGTGGTTTCTAAAGAAGATGGTAAGGCATATTCCCACATGAAATACGCTTACGGAGGAGGGGATGTTGCGGCGACCATGGCCTGAAGACCGCCCTGAAGACCGTCAAGCAGATGTAAATAAAAACATTTAGAAAATTTTGACAATTATCGCTATTATCTTCATAAGTATAAATACGTGAAATTTCTTAAAACTTATGGCATTTTCTAAGTACAATTAAATCATTATATTCAAATAATAAAGTAGTGCTAAAAATATAATAAAAATTAAATTGGTCTAAGGAAAGAAACTAAAGTAAGAATAATGTAAATTAACATAGAATTATTTTCATTGTAAATCTTATTTTTAGGAAATTTAAAGCGACACCAAACATAACCAAAATAAATAAAAAGTTTGTGAAATTTATCGAGTGTGTTTCTGTTAGCTAAAATTTCCAACAACTTCTATTGGATCTGCACTTGAATTAGTTATCATATTATCTAGTTGTAGCAATTTCTCATTTGATTCAAAACTATCAATACATTCATCGAAAGCATTTTCATTTGCCCCATCGTTTTCAAGTTCTCCGTGACTATCGACATTTTCAATGTTGTTTATTTGTACATTTTTATTATCAGTACTGTGATCAATATCTATATCAGGAATATAACCACTTATACTTGGTGAACTTTTATCACTTGAATCATCAAATACTACATCTCGAGATATTATTATCTTCTGATTTTCTTCATCAAATAACCGATAACCGTTTGGTGCATAACCTACCATTATGCATTTTCTGCTACGAACATCTAATTTTCTACGATACCCCAAAATTTTTGCATATGCTTTTATTCCAAAAATTTGCAAGTTTGATAAATTTGGCACGGCATTAAACCATTTTTCGGCTGGTGTACAATCTAGATTTCGTGTGGGACTACGATTAATTATATATGCAGCAGTCTGTATGGCTTCACCCAAAAAATGTTTTTCTACATTTTTATCAATCAGCATCGCTCGTGCCCTCTCTTGAAGAGTTCTGTTTAATCGTTCAGCTGTACCGTTCAGCTCTGGTGTGTGAGGTATGCTAATATCATGTAATATACCCTTTTCTCTGAACCAAACTTGTAACTTTGCATTCACATATTCGCCTCCACCATCAGATCTTATTTTATGAATTTTCAAATTCCATTTCGCTTCGACTTGTGCAATATAGCTTTTAATACAGTCAATAGCTTCGTATTTATTTGACAGTAAATAGACCATATGAAAATGAGTGTATTCATCTAAAAGAGTGATAAAATACCTCTTTTTATCCCACGACTCCGGATCAATTGGTCCACATAGATCCGTGTGTATGATTTCTAAGGGCCTGATGGCTTTGGTTCTATCATTATTGAATGGAGTTCTCACTTGTTTTGCATTGACACAAGTTTCACAAACAGCATTTCTGTTAATATCACTCCATTCCATACCACAAGACATTTTTAACAGCTTCTTTACATTATCAAAACCTAGATGGCCCAATTTTCGATGCCAATCTAGAATACTAATTTTATTTGTTATTAATGCATTTTGATTTAATTCATTTTTCTTTAAATTTACAACATACAATCCATTATTACTTACGGTACCAGTGAAAATTTCACAATTGTCTTTGCGCACCACTACTTTTTCGTTTTTAAATACAACTTCACCTCCATTCTCTGTTATCATCCGAACGGACAATAAATTTGACGTTAATTCAGGCACGCATAAAACGTCTTTCAAAACACACTGCTCATTGTCAAATGTTCCTTTCACGACAGACTTCATTAACGAGTTTCTTTTCGCGACACCGATTTCACTTTCAAAAACTGTCGCATTTTCTAGATTAGTTTCATCAAAAGTCATGTGCAACGATGAACCTGAGTCTAATACCCATTGTGTTGTACAATCATCTTTTATATTATTAGAACAATTAACCATAAATGAAACCTTTTTTTGATTTCGAAAATAACATTCTTTTTCGTCGTGATTTGTTTTACGACAGATTTTACATTTCTTGTCTTCATTATTTTTATTATTAGTTTTACAATTCTTTGCGGTATGACCGATCTTAGAACAAGCATAACACTTCACATTTTTCTTACAATCACGCGCGTAATGTCCAACACCATTGCATTTGAAACATTTTATTTCATTACTTTTAAACGCTACAGCGCTGCCAGTTTCATTTTGTTCTGTATTTCTTTGTTCTTCAGCCAACAGTCGCGACGTTAAATTTGACAACGTTTGATCATTGGAAGTTGTAGACTCCCAAGCACTAACAAAGAATTTATACTTTTCTGGAAGAGTTGTTAATATTCGTGACATAATCATTCCGTCTGTTAATTTTTCATTTAATAGTTTCAGTTTGTGTGCAATATTTTCTATTTGACTTACATGAGAAGCAATATCACTCTTTTTATCATACGCAAGACTAAAAAATTCTTGCATTAATTTGCATTTTTGTTGTTCTGTATTTGTTTGATAAATGTCACACAATTTTTTAAACATTTCACACGCTGAAGTACAGCTAATCACGTGCATCGCATTTTTACTGTCAACCGATAAAACTATAATTTTCTGAGCCTGAGCGTCTTTCTTAGACCACTTCAAAGTTTCATCACTGTTTTTCTTTTCTGTTCCTGTCACTATATCATAAAGTTCATTTGCTTTAAACATAATTTCGATTTGAAATTTCCATAAAGCAAAATTGTTGTGATCTCGCAACTTTTCAATATGGTGCACATCATCATTATGAGCCGACATTTTATTTTTATTTTATAGAACTCGCGTCACGACTATATTATATATTTTAATTTGTTTAATAAACACTTCTTATTATTTTATTATTTTTTTATTGCCTTGGCATATGACACCAATGTTTTAAGTTTTACTTTACTATTCTGGTGCAAACGGAAAAAGGATATGGCCCCATAGAATCCGCCACCACACGTGTTTTATTATTTTAAGTTTTTATGTTGAATTCGATGTTTACTTATTTTAAAAACATCTGGGCCCATAACCTGTTGGTTATATATTTATTTAAATGTATTAAAATAAGTAAAAAACAAAGTTTGATTTTATTATTTTATTTAATTCAACAACGGCTGACTAAAACTTTACAACTAACAACAATATGACTGACGATAAAAGTGTTGTCATATATAAAATATAAAAGATGGGTGCGTTCTAAAATTGAATTATCTCCAACACCCTGATCAGTTGTGATGTGCAGTGGAACACCGAATCGTGATACGTAATTATTAACAAATGTCGTGGCTATGGTAGCAGCAGACATGTCAGACATAATATAAGCTTCTGGCCATCGAGTGAATCGATCAACGCAAGTTAAAATATAAGAACATCCATTAGAAGGATATAAGAACATCCATTATTTTAAAAACATCTGGGCCCATAACCTGTTGGTTATATATTTATTTAAATGTATTAAAATAAGTAAAAAACAAAGTTTGATTTTATTATTTTATTTAATTCAACAACGGCTGACTAAAACTTTACAACTAACAACAATATGACTGACGATAAAAGTGTTGTCATATATAAAATATAAAAGATGGGTGCGTTCTAAAATTGAATTATCTCCAACACCCTGATCAGTTGTGATGTGCAGTGGAACACCGAATCGTGATACGTAATTATTAACAAATGTCGTGGCTATGGTAGCAGCAGACATGTCAGACATAATATAAGCTTCTGGCCATCGAGTGAATCGATCAACGCAAGTTAAAATATAAGAACATCCATTAGAAGGAGGAAGCGGTCCTACGATATCTATATTCCAGTTCCATGTCAAATATTTAGTTTTACGCAAAATTCTACGCTACGTTTTGTTTTTCAATAATTTTATACCTATAAATAATATTTAATTAAAAAATGTGTCTCTGCTCTAAATTATAAATCATTTTGTACGATTTAAAGAATAATATGACTGTCATCTATCTGCAATTACTATATAAGCATTTATTGTGTATACTTTTGTTTCTAAAACAAAAAACATTTATAATAAATTTGAAGTTTAAAATTAAGTAACCAGCGCGGCGATATATATACAAAATATATAAATATATTTATATATTATTACTTAATAACTATTTAAAAGTGATTTGTAGCCATGTATAGGATATGTAAAAAATTATTAAAATTTATTTTAATGTTCCAATGCAACGAATTTGTTTAAATAACATTTTTTATTTATTTCTAGGTTTCAAATTTCAATTGACAGTTGGATTTTCGGCTTTTAACAAGAAATTAAAACTTTCAAATTAAAACTTAAAACTTAGAAATTTACAAGAAATTAAACTGTAACCGTTTCATAACAATGAATGTTTTCTAATAATGTATTTTTTTCAATATCTAATAAAGAAAAAATCTTTAATTTTATTTGTTTTATTTTTGTCTATCAAAAAATAATATTATTTGAAGAATTTGCTTTTTCGACTTTTCCCCACCAGGGGTCTTACTGAAGTTAGTTCTAGTTGATTTCAAAGATGGCGAAAATGTTTGTTTTATGCAAGATTCACTCCTTTCTAAATCGTATAGCGATAGACAATTTGGACATTTCCTATACAAATCTAACGCTAATCTAACGCTAGATCAACCGCTATATCTAACGCTAGTCTAGCGTTAGAGAAATGGATATGGGTATATGGATGTGTTCGAATCGAGATTTTGGAATTTCGAATTGTCCAGTTTGACTTTTTGTATGCCGTTGGACCTTAGAGCGTTGGCAAGATAAACAAGATTTTGTCCAGTGATTAATATCTTTGTTTATGCTTGGCCAAAAATATCTAGCTGTAATCAATTTACGTGTACCGTTGACACCAGGATGTGACAAGTTGTGTAAAGTATTAAAGACAGTTTTGCGTAATGGTTCTGCGATGTATGGGCGATTGTTACCCGTTGATGTTTCGCAGACTATTTCGAATCCTGGAAGTTTAAAACGGAACCAGAAAATAAATTCTGAAGTTCTAAGTCTGCTTTTTATGCAGCGATGATAGCATCGTAGTTGAAGTGAGTCTCAACTGATGCAGTTTCGTTGTCGGATGCACGAGATAATGCATCCGCGACTGTGTTGTCTTTACCTTGCACATGCTGGATATCGGTAGTAAATTGACTAATAAAATCTAAATGGCGAGATTGTCTTGGATTTCGTTCCGTTTTAGATTGTATTGCATGAGTGAGAGGCTTGTGGTTAGTGTAAATTGTGAATTCACGACCCTCGACAAAATACCTGAAGTGTTTTATAGCTAGGTAAATTGCGAGTAGCTCTCGGTCAAATGCTGTAATGAAGCGCTTTCTCACTGGCGAACCAATGAGAAGGACATAGCAGGAAGCGTACCTAGCGAGATTGATTTTCTTGCCCCAAGCTAGCTGCAGCCCATGGGAACGATAAAGAAACCCTGCTACTTCAGCACAAATACAGAAACGTACGCTATTAACGAAACTTTGCAGAAATGGAACGAAATACAAGTGGAAAAATGGAGACTCTGGCGACCACGAGAGCGAAAGACCCACGATCAACACGCCCAACCCCTACATTCACTCTCGTTCGCTCACATACGCCCACACACCCACACACTCATTCACACCACTTCATCATTATGACAAAAGTAATAAAATAAATTTACTCACCCCATGATTAAACCCAGTCCTCCTATTCTGATTCCATCAGCCCTCCATTCGCACGTTGTTCAGGTTTGAAATCTCTCAAAAATAATTTGTATATCACGAACGTTGGTCAAAGTTGCACGTACAAACGTTGTACCAAACTGTTAGGTAGAAACGTTCAATAAACTTGCAATCGTTGGATAAGTTTGTTGAATCAAAATGCTGAGTAGAAACGTTATATAAACTTGCAATCGCTGTATAATTTTGATGAATCAAAATGATAAGTAGAAACGGTATATAAACTTGTATAATTTTGTTGAATCAAAAATGATAAGTAGAAACGTTATATAGACTTGTAATCGCTGTATGATTTTGTTGAATCAAAATGATAAGTAGAAACGTTATATAAACTTGTATAATTTTGTTGCATCAAAATGATAAGTAGAAACGTGATATAAACTTGCAATCGATGTATAATTTTATTGACTCAAAATGATAAGTAGAAACGTTATATAAACTTGCAATCGATGGATAATTTTGTTGAATCCAAATGATAAGTAGAAACGGTATATAAACTTGTATAATTTTGTTGAATCAAAATGATAAGTAGAAAAGTTATATAAACTTGCAATCGATGGATAATTTTGTTGAATCCAAATGATAAGTAGAAACAGTATATAAACTTGTAGTCATCAGCGTTGAATACTTATAAAAGTTGAATAAAATGATACCATTGTTGCGTTGGAATAGCTATAATATACGATGCTATTCTCGCACCGTTCGTAACCTGATCCCAGTGATGAAAATTATTGGGCACAAGATGATAAGCGACAGAAAATCTTTCTAGTCGATAGTGGTAGGCGACAATTATTCCGGTTGATGGCACTACTCTGTTCCGCAAAAGATCGACGAACGCGCGGTGATAGTAGCAATAACGACACAAAATGGGGAATAATCAATCTGATCACCAGGTGAAAAAAAAATTATTCAATGCATCACACGCTATATATAGTTGTTTTTGTAATCCCATATATTCATTGGGCGTTTCCCGGAAGAGAGGAAATCACCATATGCATAATTCACCACTACTTAATTATCCGGTTGATTCGACAAGACAAAATGGCGTTGATCCCCTTTGTGTCGATGACGGAATCGATTACAATCTTCTTTTTACTTAATTAGTTTCATTTACCCTATTTCCGATCCTATCAGAAAATTTCGCACCGGAAGAATGGTTTCAGCAAACAATATTTTTCTTTGATTGGTAATTTAATTGAACAGCCGATAGAAGAACAAGCATTTATGAAGTACTTTTAATTAGGGTTAAACATATAAATGTCCAGATAAATGAACACTCGAAGAATAAAGCAAGAGCTTAGCAAATTTTTTTTTCATTAATTAATAACATGCAATTTTAGTTGAACAGAATAATAAAATTTTTGATTTCTTTAAATTTTTACTGCACAAAGTAATTTCAAGATAATTGAACATTCGGTGTATAATACAAGAGTTTAGTAATTTTTCAATAAATTAATAACTTACAATTTTAGTTCAACAGCATAGTTGATATATGAAGTAAAATTTTTCTTGATTTCGGTCAACTATTACTAAACCAAAGTAGTTTCAAGATAATTGAACACCCGGTGTATACTGAATTTAGTAATTTTTTTCCAATTATCTCCATAATGGCGATTAACTTATTAATTCAATTAAATTCAACTAGAGACAACACAGCGAACAACACAAACATTTAATAATCTTTTCTTTTACTAATTTCTTTTCTTTTTAATTATTCTAACTAATATAAATTAAATTACACGCAAATAAATATATCACAGATTAAATTTTGGGCAAAATGAACTAACAACCATATGGTCTACACTGCACTCACAATCAAAAAAATCTGCCAATGTCAAAATGATTGACTATGTGACGACAACCATCAAAACAAAAATGTAATAAAAACTAAGAGAAAGAATAATTTACAGTGCTCATTATATAGCCAAATTTTTGTCTCGAAATAACTCGAATACAGTGTTTCCGATGTAATATAATTTAATTTCCATCAGGTTTTCAATGGTTGGGAACTCTTTATAGTTACACAAAACCGTTTGATATTAGATAATATTGTACGAAAATAAGGTTGTGACACAAAATATTTCCGACACATCCATAACATTTATAATTGAATTCAAAATGAATTAAATGCAGATTCGATCAATGTTATGATGTTTAGACATTTATTAAACTACAATCTACTATATCAGTACAGTGAAGTTCAGTTCAATAACGGAAGGATTGTTTAAAGCAAAATACTCATACAAAGACAAATCAAATGTTTAACAAAGCAAAAATAGTAATTCTTTGCATGTTGACGATTGGAAAAAAAATACGCACAGCTGTTATGAGGTTTGAAAATTTCGTTGTTTCATTACGGTTGGTGTTTAGAAAATTCAAACTCAAGTAGTATGGTGAGAATAATCGAATGGAAGTATAGCGCGCGTCAATTTTAGGGTGTTGTAAGATTAAATTTTTATTGTTTATATGGATGATAATTAAAGAAAACCATTAATTAATTCAAATTAACCAATATTATGTTATATTAATGAATAAATAAAATCAGGGTAATTAGTGCAATTTTCTTTCTCCCATACGTTTGACCAGCCATTGAAGATTTAGTTAGATTTTAAGAAAAATAAGGAAACTAAGGGTTAAGGGAACTACATGAAATACGACTATTGATGATGAATGGATGAGAAACTATTACGAGCGGTACAGATTAATATAAGAAATACCAACTAAGGAAGCTGCGACTATAATACACTATGTTCAGACATTAGTCCAGACTATCCATTACCATGCAGAGTATTTAGTTTCAGCGTCTGAAAGTTTCTTTGAGAAAAATCCCAGTGGTTCCCAACAATCATTATTACGTTGCTGTAGCACTGCTCCGACAGCAATGTTTGATGCATCCGTAGTGATACTGTATGCAGAATCGTTACGTGGATGAACTAACAACGTGATATTGTTCAGTTTTTATATTCAGTTTTTCAGTTTTGATATTGTTCTAATTCAGTTTTTAACTTGGTGAATGCGAGTTGACATTCGTTTGGCCAAGTAAAATTTTTCGGAGTCTTGGGCTTTTTCAGTAAAGCGGCCAAGTGTGTATGAATTGGAGCTAGTGTTTCAGCTAGTTTCGGTATGAATCGATGATAATAGTTTATCATACCGACGAATTGCTGAATACGTTTGATGGATGTTGGTGCTGGGAATGCCGTAATGGCATTAATTCGTTCTTGAGAAGGCAGAATACCATTAGGTGTTATCGTGTGGCTGAGGAATTCGAGAGTGTTTACGCCAAAACCGCATTTTGAACTCTTTATGTGAACGCCAAACTCGCTAAGTTTCTGGAAGAGTTGTTCCAAATGGAGTTTGTGTTGTTCCTCATTTATTGATGCCACTAAGATATCGTCGATGTAGACGAATACGAAGTCTAAATCTCGAACGATTTCGTTTATGAAACGCTGAAACGTTTGTGCGGCATCGCGTAAACCGAATGTCATTCGGGTGAATTCGAAGAGGCCAAATGGAGTTGTGATAGCCGTTTTGTGGATATCTTCATTCGCGACAGGAATGAGATGATAGGCTCTAACAAGTTCAGTTTTGGAAAAAATTTTGCAACCATAAAAATTCATCGAAAATTTTGTATGTGCGGTATCGGATAGCGATCAGGAATCGTGACCGCGTTTAACCTGCGATAATCTCCACATGATCTCCAGCCGAGATCTTTCTTTCGAACCATGTGAAGCGGACAAGATACAGAAGAGGAAGAAATGCGACAAATAACAAGTTCAACCATATGTTGAAATTCTGTGAACGCAGCTTTTTGATGAATAGGATCTAGTCTGCGTGGTCTTGAAACAGGCAAGTGCCCAGTGGTAACAATGTGATGTACCGCGTTATGCTTGACCGGTAAATTGTAGTTCGGCTCTGCTGTTAGGGAAGGTTACTTCTTTAGTAGCAGGCCGTAATCGTTGTCGATCGTATAATGGATGGGTGTTGGCGTATCAACACTGGCCATTGTGGCATGGATTGACAGCTGGGTAGCTGAATCAATCAGCCGTTTTCGTTTGAGATCAACAAGTAGGCCAAATTTACTGAGAAAATCAGCGCCAATTATCGGACGATTCACTTGCGCTAGTACGAAAGCGTGTGTGAATGTTCGTTTTAGGCCGATATCTACCTATAGGAGTTTTGTTCCGTAGGTATTGATTATCGTGCCGTTGGCAGCTGATAAGGCTAGATCCAGAGACTTTGAACTGAATGTTACTGATTTATAAAGATTGACTGGGAGCACCGAAAGGTCTGCCCCCGTGTCTATAAGAAAGGTTTGTTTGTTGGTGTTGTCATATAAGAATAGACGACTGGAATACTTGGTATCGACCACAGCCGTCTCGACCTCGAGCTTTAACCGTTTTTTGTATTTAGGGAATGGTCTATCTCCATTGCGCTCTTGGATGCATCCTGACCAAATGTGCATGGAGATCTGCATTTGCGTGCTGCAATTCCAAATGTTTGATGGTAGTAACATATACCATTTTTGTTCCTCGGTCTACTTTGCGATCTCGACCATAGTCGGTATGGAGTAGTTCCGATTTCTTGAGCTAGATCTTGATCGCTGAGTTAGTTGGTTGAACTGTCGTTCTAGTTTTTCTAGTCGATCTTCTACTATGTCACGTTTGACTGAGCGATGCTGACGAACCTCATTTATTTGCGTTCGACTATTGCCAACTGCCATCGCTTCATGCATTTTATCCCCCATTGTCGCCATGGTGTCTATTGTTGTTGAATCGGGTATGGCAGCTAGTGGTATTCTTATTACCTCTGGTAAATGGCGAACCCAGAGCGATCGTACTAATTTCTCACTAAAATTATTACCAGCTAGCTGTTTAATATGCCGTAGCTTTTCGGATGGTGTTTGATCACCTAAATCTATTGCTGTTAAGAGCATTTCTAAGCGTCGCTCATCCGATGGTGCAAGCCGATCCAACAATTTTTGTTTGAGATATTTGTATTTGTTGGTTTCAGGCAGTTGAGCAATCACATCTGAAACTAGTTCGCAAATTTCGGGGTTAAGTGCGTGAAGCACGTGAAGATACTTTTGGTTATCCTTTTGTTATCCTATGTTCTGCGACTTGGAACCAAATTTGTGGTCGTCAGTGGCGTATCCAGGATTTTTTTTGGGGGGGTGCATTTTTTTAAATTAAATAATAAAACCTATGTACGCAAGTTTGCATTTATTTCTTTATACTATTTGATATGTATCACTACAATATAATTGCTTTTGTATATATTTTACAAACAAAAGTTTAATTTTCGTTTATTCTTTTGCAAAATATTTAGCACTTTTTCCTCATCTACTTTTATATTCTTGTATATATAAAGTAATGAAAGGCCGTTCAATCTATTTTCTGAAGTAGAATTTCGCAAGTAGCTTTTTAAATATTTTAAAATTGAAAATGAACGTTCTGAAGTGCATGTCGTGACGTCACTAAAATGTTTAATAATTTAAAAACATGGGGATAAAGTACTGAAGTGAAGAAAAGTACTGAAGTCACATCTGAAGTGATTCAATAGCATAATTATGGTGTTGATTTTGGCCTTTTAAGAGGGTGCATATGCACCCTCGCACCCCCCCTGAATACGCCTATGGTGGTCGTCGTTCCCACAACGGCTGCAGTTTCAAATTAGAGGCAGAGCCAAGCTCTAAAGAGTCGTCTCTTTTGATATCTTGAGCTGGACTCATTTTTTCGTTGTCCGACATTTGGTTGACGGTAAGGTAAAATAAATATAAGTAAACGCGTAAAAGAAACGTTAGCGTTAAAACAAATAATTAAACGCGATATTCCGTGTGTATTGTGAATACCACTTATTCGTGGTTCAGTGCGCTTGTTATTTTACAAAACAAATAGTGGAGAGTTAAATATAAGAGAAGACTAAAATACCTGAATAAAAATATCTAAAAATTTATATAAAAAAATTATTTTCTCCAAAAAGCATATGATTTAAGCAAAAAAAATTTATGTAATTAATTACCCAACACCGTAATGTTCTTTAATTATATTATTATTTATCAAATTTAACTGATTTTAATTCAAAGTGAAAAAAATGTTTTTTTTATTGTTTTAAGGATAAGCTATTTTCCCAACACGATAATTTACTATGGATTCGAAAAATGAATGAAATGAAATTTAATTATCAAAACAATGAATTAAAGTAATAATTAACAATATTAATAATTAACGATGGCGTTAATGATTTTAAATTTTTTTGATTCGATGTAAAAAAAATTAATTTTAGCATAAGCAATGTTTGATTATATTCAGATTACAGTTAATTTAAAAAAAAAAACTTTGTTGCATTTATAATTTTAATATGTCCAATTTCTTTTGTAATCCAGGTGATCCTTCATACGATTTATAGTTTTTAAATGATGATGCTGTATCCGTTTTAAATTACGGAGCATAAATCTTGCTGTGGTTGTCAGCGATTAAGTTTGTAGATTTTTGTTTATAAATTGCGGCACCAAAAATGATAAAACTTTTTAAAGAACACACACTGTACTTTAATATCGTAAAAATAAGTACCTCTAAGCCTGGTACATAAATGTACCAGGCTGTCCAGCAAATATACTTGTAATTATGTGTTGCTTACATACGGTAAAAACCGTTATCGGCGTCACCAATGATGATATTTAGTTGCAAATTTATAATAATTTATAACACCAGCGCTTTGTCTTTCGGAATATATTTATTACAACAATATTTTTGTATATATGTATAATATATAAGTTTATTTTATAACTAACTCTATGAACAGTTTTAGGAATTTAAATATAATAATATCCAAGCGCACGGATTTTTATAATACACATTAAACTTGTTAAATGTAGTGACTTGCTAAAAGCTCGAAAAGGAATGAAATTTTATTTTATTTTAGCGCCAACCAAAATTGACAACGAAAGCCATTGAACATGAAATCGATTTCTCATTTTGAAACTTAATTAATTAGTTAATTAATCGTTTAGCGCTGCAATATGATTTTATCGGTATATGTTTAGATGGTAGATGGCACGAGAAAATGATCGTTTGTGTTAGTGGTGATTAATTATTTAAATTTAAATATATTAAATTCTACAAATTTATCGGTGATATTTACAACAACACTAAAATTGACAATTTCCAAAAAAAAATATGAATTGTTATATTGAATTTGAAATGAAAATTTTTATCATGAATGTAATTATATTTCTAAAATTTTAATTCAAAACAAACTCAACGTAAATTATAAACAATCACAAAAACAAAAACTTTCAAAATGAAAAATACCACCATGTGAGGTTAAATCCGAACGATAAAAAAAAATCGGTCATAATTCTACAAAAATCGTCCATAGTTCTGCAAAAAATCAGTGGAGATTTATGAACGATTTTTTTATTTCTATCGGCGGTAGAAATCGTGTAAAATGATTTTTGGAAAAATCATCAATTAAAATTAATTTAATAATAAGCTTTGTTTATTTTAATCGATAGGTATTCTAATTTACCATACATTTGGCATAATATCCAAATAAAGCAAGTTTTCGTTTAACCAAAAATTAGAAAATCGTTGCTAGCAATCCGGCAAAATTTTTTGTCATGTGGCAACGACTTAATAGGTATATAATTTTCAACGAGACCGTTGTATGATTTAGTTTGTAAGTCAGGCGTAGAGCGTGAGAATTTATGTGCTCACAGTCACATACCATTTTTCTGAGATAATGAAAAATGATTTCGAATTGCAAATTTCAAGTGAATTCAAATAGTTAGTTTAGCACTAAGTTTACACCATGGTAGTATAATAGAATAATAGCAAATAGCTATTAAACTATTACGGTGTAAACGGATAGAATACTACCTTTTTACTTTGACAGATAGTTATTTGATATTTTGCTTTTGATCGATAGTATAATAGTATATTCAAAAAAATTGTAACGGTCAAAACGTTAAATGTAATAGACAATTTCAGGCGATTGTAAAATATGTGCAACACCAAAATCACTTAAAATTTTGTTTATATTTTAATTAATATTAGTATTATAATTTTTTGTTGAAATACTTTTAGATTGATAAGATTTTATATCCAAATTTGAAATACGGTAGCCGTATTCTATCTGTCAATATTATTCTGAGCGTTTATACCACAGATAGAATAATACTGTTTTGTGGTATAAAAGCTCAATGGGCGAAGTGAATAAAAACTAGAATATACTAAATACTCAAGTTTTTAAGCATATACTGACAAATCAGTGAATAAAAACTAGGTTATAGCATATACTTTAATCCATTGAAAATTTTCCAAAATATGCTTAAAATCGAGTGAATAAAACCAAGAATATTCTAATTTTTGACACTGCCGTACTAAATATTTTCAAGTTGCTGTTTGTGCAACTTATTTCTGAACAATGGCTGAATTTATTAATAATGCAGAAAATTCGCAAAATAAAAAATTTTATAGAGACCGAAAACCAAAAATAAATGCTGATTATTAAAGCATATATCGTTTCAAAGAAGAAAATGTTAAAACTTTGTGTGAAATGTTCTTGAGCGAAAGCTAGCAAGGAGAATTATAATAATATTTTAATTGGATAAGAAACCGTTTTAAAATATAACAAAACCATGTTACACACATATATTTTTAGGTTTTGGAAAAAAATTGTGTCAGTTGCTCACGAATTTATTGTGTTTTCAAAATCTGAGGCTGAAATTTGGAAATGCCAAGAAATGTGCCAAAGAAAACATAAAATTCCATTTGTGGTTGGAGTACTGGATTGTATGGAAAAAATGTCGTGCTCCCAATCCTTCAACTCAATCCTCCGATTCCCAGTTTGAGTGGGATCTGTTTTTTTTACATCAGTTTTTATATTGTTAATTTTTTTTTATTTGTTCTGATGTAGGACACGGCATTTTTTTGTCTTTGATTCCTAGTAGTTTCGACTTGCTTAAAACTATAGGAAATTTTTTGATAACATTAACAAAATTTCTGGAATTACTTTTATTAAAGTTGGAAGTTGTATTCTCGTCCGACATTTTAATTTTAGTTTTGTTTAGTCTAGTTTTGTTTTAATTTGACATTTATAATTTTCAGTATATTCTACAATTTTCTAGCAGATGCTAAAAAAAATTAGTACATTCTTATTCACTCGAAATAAAGAATGTGCTGATGCTAAATAGTTTATACTTTAAGATTATTCTAGTTTTTATTCACTTCACTCAATGTATCGATAGTTTAATAGCAAAAAACTATTATTCTATTAAACTATCGGTGGTATAAACTTAGTATAGGTGTGTTTGACTTGACTGCAATAACTGAAAAAACAATAGTTGCATACAATTTTTCAGTTGTTTCAGTTACTTCTGTCAAATCGAACACGGTTTTTAGCTTAAATCACTCACAAAATCTCCCCAAATTGTTGTATGTTAAGTTTTGACTGTAGATCAAACAGTCGTTTAAAAGTTTCCCATATTTAGTCTTTTGTTTTGACTATACATGCGTTCCTTTGAAACAAAATAGCTGCTCAAAGCAGCTTTTGAGTAGATCACCAATGGAACGCCGAAAATTTGTAACACAATTTTATTATTATCAAATTTTTTTTATTTTGGACTAATATTTAGATCTGACTGGGTTCATTTTATTATCAAAAATACCAAAAAAAAATATTTTAGTTTTGAGTTTAAAACACACTTTTTTAATATCTATATGAGTTTTTTATTTACCAATTAATTTCGTTAGCTATGCTAACATTATCAAGGATATTTCTAAACTGGTTTACAGTTTGAAAAAAGTGTGTTTTAAACTCAAAACTAAAATATTTTATATATTATATCTAGTGCTCCAAAAACAAAAACAACCAAAAAAAAAGTTTATAACCGATCTTAAAATCGAAAAAAAAACTCCTTTTATTTGTTCGAGGTAGAGTAGATCAAAGCAAAATTGAGTGTTTGATCTTTAATTGACGATTGGAGGAAACTTCTGGTGGTAAGAATCAGAACTAGTACTCCCATATAAATTTTGACATTTAGTTCATTTTAGTTCATTTTTGTATACATTCTAAAATTTGTGTTTACATTAGTAAGTTTTCAAGCCGAAAAATAATAATTTAAACTAAATCTAATTGAAATATACATTTATAATAAATACTTGTGTTTTTCCATGTGTTTTGTTACAATTACCGAAAAACTACCAGATTTGTATATAAAAAGAATTTTAAAACAGCCATCACGGTAAAACAAAATCCAGTTCACAAAAGAACTTGGATATTACATTGTGGGGTAAAATAAAAATTTAAACTAAATCTAATTGAAATATACATTTATAAAACTTGTGTTTTTCCAGGTGTTTTGTTAAAATTACCAGAATTGTACATAAAAAGAATATTAAACGTATTATCCTGATGAATGGAAAGATGATGTAAGAATCGATGCTTTGTTCGCTCCATTCAGAGTTCGAACATTAAATCCTGTTAATTACGATTCTAAATTAAAATTGTGTTATTTGTGTATTACAATAAATAAATATATACCTTTCGTTTTTATAATGTTTTGTTTTATTCCTTTATTGCTTTTCAGGTTACAACAATTACAATGCGCTTTTTTATATCTCTCTATTCTTTATTTTGACATATCTCTATATCAACCCTAGCAGCATATATCTTATATTGCCAAATGTAAAACATACAGTTTTACCCACAACACAAACACTTTGTGTATCAACTTAATCTATTACAAAAATTTTGGAAAAATGCCATAACAAAATATTGTTTGTATAAAGGGGAAAGCAATATAAATATAAAAGAATTGAAAAATGCATTTTAGCGTAATAATAAAATTCCTTATATATTTCCAACGGTATTAGAGGATATGTTTCAGAAAGAGGAAGTTAAATTAAAAAATGATTTCATGGAAATTCGACAGTATACATGGGGTGGAAGGAGTTTTAATTCGTTAATAAAAAAGTATTTCAAAGAGTCTCAATAAATTTAAAAATTTTAATTCGTTGATAAAAAAGTATTTCAAAGAGTCTCAATAAATTTAAAAATTTAATGATACAAACAAAAGATGATTCCACAGAATTTGTTTTAATTGAAAGTTTAAAGGTGAGTTTTTATTTAAGATTCTGTTGTCTCGAGGTTTAATTTCTATTCTTGTTTGTAGAATCAAGCAACAAAAATCCAAAGGGAAATGGAACATCTGTTATGTCCGTAGCCGATGCTATCGAAAAGCTTACCAATTCCAATTTAGAGTTTAAATTAACAAATGAAGGTGCATTGTTAGCAATTCAACAGTTAAAAAACGAACAGAGTCGATAGATAATTGCTCAAAAATTATAATAAAATTCGGTGCCACCGCACAAAAAGTCACCAATCAATGAGCTTGAACGTTCTATTTAAAATTTAGAAAAAACAGAAAAACATTTATTGAAAATTCTTGATAAAATTGAATAAATTAAAAGAAAATTAAACTTTTAAATGAAACTTTTAAATGAATTAAAAGATTTAGACATAAAAATATGAGAGTTGATTAGAGATGGCAAACGAAATTCAGCGAAGTTTCATCTTCGTTAGATCAAATACAAAATACTACAATCTCGAATTCAAGATACAACGAGTGATGCTAAAGTGTTGGAAGCTTTTAAAATTGGTTCTAAAACTATCAAAAATTAGCTTTTTTGATTCGGGAATTACGCTGGATAGCGTTGATGTGGCATTGGCGGATGTCCAAGAAAAGCATGAGGTACATGATGATATCCAATCAACGTTGGGAGGTGGTAACACATTTAATACAATTGATGATTCTATTCTGGAAAAAGAATTAGAGGAATTGTTATTAGAAGATGCCTTCCCTAATGTTGTACTGTCTGATATTAATAAAAACGACGGAAATGAAAAGGATGCAATACTAAATATGGATGACTCGATAGAACGTCGTATGAATGAATTAAGAATTGAGTTTGGTGATGGATGTTTTTTTTTTAAAAGCAGCCTCAGTGATGATAATTATCTCCTATACTGATGTAACACCCCTTTCAAATATTCAAGCAATAAACAGGAACTAAATTATATTAGCACCAAAATAAGCGGCAATGGCTGATGACGCCCATACAGCGTGGTGATTTAATTCTAACAAGTATCATATATCATATACCTCACCATCAAATAATCGGGAAAAAAATAATACGTTATGTATAATAGTTATTTATTATACAAGGGAAAAAAGTAGTAGATTTTAGCTCAAGGTTGTGTTGTTGCCGACGCGAAGCGTAGGGAGACAAAAAACCGAGAGCTAAAATCTACAATTTTTCCCGTGTATAATACACTATTTTTTTCTGTGACTGGACAAATATTAATATTGTTACGTTTTTCTTAACCTCCTTCGAATTGGCCTTACTCTCAATTCGATAAACGCAATTCCCAATCTCTTCTTGAGTTCGATCACTGATTAGTTAGCACAAACACCAGGTTTTATTAAGTATTCAACACCTTAATTGTTCCACAACAACAGGAAAACAATACAACAAACAATATTCCTGACTAGAATATTCTTTCAACAGCTTCAGAACTCCAACGGTTTATTGTAGAAATTTCCAGTTCACACGTTGAAAATAATACACAAAATATTTCTACTCAATAAAACTTATAACTTTATTACACTTATAACTTTACACAAAAACTAATTTAAAGATCACTTTTATAATTTTAACTTCACTATCGTAGGTTTAAAATAAAACTAATTAAAAACTACAAGAAGTAGTTTTCTTATATACCTTCTGCAATACTTCTAGATAATTCGACATCACTTTCCAGAAACCTTGAGAAAATATTAGAATATTCGATTATTTTACGTTATGTTGATTTGATTCATAAAATCGTTTATGTTGACCCTATTTCTAAGAAGAGACAACAACAAC
The DNA here is from genome assembly GCA_963693315.1 of Diogma glabrata. NCBI lineage: Eukaryota > Metazoa > Arthropoda > Insecta > Diptera > Cylindrotomidae > Diogma > Diogma glabrata. The sequence goes on along the minus strand of OY856188.1, from coordinate 92,793,288 downwards.
AATATTCATTTCATTCACTTTCTGTTGTGTTTTGTTGATTTTACTTTCCGGGAAGTGACCGTAATCGTCTAGATCTTTCTGTAATCGTCTAAATTTTTCTGTACTCGTAACATTACCCTCCACTTAAGCCTGTTCGTCCCGAACAGGATCTAGCTCTCCCTTGTATAAGGCCAATCTTTCCAAATGTACGACTTTCGCTTTGTCTCGATGGCCTTTTCTAATTCTATAAACCACGTCATTCAACTTGGTTATAATGTTGTAAGGTCCTTCCCATGCAGCTTGCAATTTCGGTGATAACCCTCGTTTTCGTTGTGGGTTGTGTAGCCATACTAATTGTCCTTCTTCAAAACCTTTATTATTAGATCGTATATCATATCGGGCTTTCATTCTATCACTGGTCAGTTGTATCTTCTGCCGAACAAGCTTGTGAATATCCTCAAGGTTCTCCCGGATTCGGTTGACGTATTCTTGCGCAGACAATGATGTTGATGGTACCGCTCCAAATTTGAGGTCACCAGGAAGTCTTAAATCACTTCCAAAAATAGTTTGAGCTGGTGTCATGGTCGTGGTGTCATGAACTGTTGATCTGTATGCCATCAAAAATAAAAAAATAAAGGAATGTGTTGATCCCAGTTACGTTGATTCTTACTGCCCACTTTTGCTAGAAATTCCTCCAAAGTAGCATTGAATCTCTCAACCATCCCATCTGACTGTGGGTGTGAAGCTGTCGTCCTCGTTTTGTTAATCCCCAGCATTTGACAAATTTCCTGGAATACAGCTGACTCAAAGTTCCGTCCCTGATCGGTGTGGATCTCCATAAAAACTCCATAGCGGCTAATCCAATTATTTATCACAGCTTCAGCGATTGTGGTTGCTTCCTGGTTGGGAATCGCACACACTTCCGGCCACTTACTGAAGTAGTCCATGATCACAAGCACATATTTATTCTGATTATCAGTTGTTGGAAATTTTCCCGCTACATCCATTGCGATCCTTTCAAATGGAGCACCTACATTGTATTGCTTCATTTTTCCATGACTTCTTCGTGCGGGTCCTTTCACAGCCGCACATTTATCGCATTTTTGACACCACTCCACAATTGATTGCCGAGTCCCTGACCAGAAAAACCGTTGTCGTATTTTTGCAAGAGTCTTATTGATCCCAAGGTGACCTCCACTCGTTCCTTCGTGATACTCCCTTAGTACTGCTTCTATTTTCCTTTTTGGTACCACTGTAAGGGATTGCTTTATCTTGCCATCTGAGCTTTCCTATACTCTCTTTAAACATCCATCCTCTAACTGGAGACTGTCCCATTGCGCCCAGTACGCCTTCAAAGTTGGAGTTTTATCAGAAATTTCTCCCCATACTGGTTTGCAGCCCTTTTCCTTGAACTCGATGATGGGTGCAAGATCCGGATCTTCTAATTGATCTTTTCTTATGGCTTCAGCAGTCCATTCATCGTCAGGTAGCACTTGTAGTAATCGTACATCGATGAAGTTCTCCTTATTTTATTGACGACTGCAATGCTTGCATTCAACTTGACAGGGTCGTCTCGATAATGCATCAGCGTTCCCATGTGCAGTACCCTTTCGATGTTCAATGTCCAAATCGTACGCCTGCAACCGTTCGATCCAACGTGCTACTTGTCCCTCTGGATTTTTGAACTGGAGTAACCACCTTAACGCACCATGGTCAGTTCTGAGATGAAATTTCTGACCATACAAGTATTTATGGAATTGTTTGACGGATTCCACAATAGCCAATAATTCCTTTCGAGTTACACAATAATTCCGCTCCGGCTTGGATAGCATTTTCGAGAAATAAGCTATCACCTTTTCCTGACCATCTATTTTCTGCGACAAGACTCCTCCTATACCTTCATTACTGGCATCAGTATCCAAAATAAACTGAACATTTGGTATAGGATAGGACAGAATTGGAGCCGTACATAATCTCTTTCGGAGCTCCACAAATGCTTGTTCTTGAGGTTGATTCCATTCAAATGCCTTTTCTTTTCTGGTTAACTCATGCAGACTTTTGGCAACGTTGGCGAATCCTGGCACAAACCGTCTGTAATATGTGCACAATCCAAGGAAGCTTCGTAGTTCATGTAGATTCTTTGGTCTTGGCCAGTTCATAACTGCTGCAATCTTGTCAGAATCTGTATGAATTCCCATTGCCGTAACCTTGTGTCCCAAATATTTTACTTCTTCCTTGAAAAGTGAGCACTTTTTCGGACTTAACTTTAAACCGGCTGCTTGCAACCTTTCCAGTACCTCCGCCAAGTTCCTCAAGTGGTCATCAAAGTCTTTTCCCATGACGATGATGTCATCCAAATATACAAGGCACGTTTTCCAGTGCAAGCCTTTTAGTACCCGTTCCATTAATCTCTCGAAAGTTGCGGGCGCGTTGCATAACCCTAATGGCATGACATTAAATTGCCATAGTCCATTCCCTACACTGAACGCTGTTTTCTCCCGATCTTCATCCGCAACTTCAACCTGCCAGTAACCACTCTGCAGATCCAGTGTTGAAAACAATCTTGAACCCGACAATGTATCCAGTGTATCATCAATCCTAGGCAATGGGTAGCTATCTTTTTTAGTGACTGTGTTTAGTTTCCTGTAGTCAACACAAAATCTTAAACTCCCATCTTTCTTGCCAACTAACACCACAGGTGAGCTCCAGGGACTGTCTGAAAGCTCAATTACACCAGCTTCTTTCATATCTCTTACCATTTTATCAGCTTCCTCTCTTTTAGCTAACGGTAATCTCCTTGGTGCCTGGCGTATCGGCTTTTCTGCTCCGGTGTCAATACGATGTTTCACCATATTGGTTCTGCCATTTCCTTCAGGTGAACTGCAGAATACAGACTTGTGTTGCTCCAACAATTGACGTACTGCTTTCTTCTGCTCTTCTGAAAGCCCTTCTGTCCATTTCTGCACAACTTGTTCCATTTCTGCTTTTTGTTGTTTTGTGTTGACCGAGCAATTGATGCTTTTCTGCTCGCACTTCATTATTTTAGCTACCTCTTCACATTATCCTATGATTGATCCTTTCTTAATTGTTTTCTGCGTATCTGACAGATTTAAAACTCTTACTGGTATTTTGAAATCAGCATCCGATCTAACTAAGGTTTTTCCTATAACGACTTCTTTACAATTTTGTTGTTCTTCTTTGTTGGCCTCCACAACCCACAACCTGGGTGACTCAGAACCTCCTTCCAATTTTCCCCAAATGATTGTTTCTGATTGGGGTGGCAGCTTTTCTCTGTGATCCAATATTATTCGACGGACACAATTTGAATCTTCACCATTAAATTGGAGTGGCAACTCAACATTTCCGTACGTGAGTACTCCTTTGCCAGCATCAATAACGAATCCATTTGGCCTCATGAAGTCCATGCCCAGGATGACTTCATCCACAATATCAGCTACAACCACTTCATGTTGAAAGTGAGTATTCCCTATTTTCTTTCCAGTATTTCCACTTTCTTTCCTTTAATACTTGCACTTTCGCCAGTAGCTGTCTGCATTCGGTATCTTCCTGCTGGTTTTAGTTTCCCTTTTACAACATCAGTGCGGACAATTGTATTTGTTGCTCCCGTATCTAACGTGATGACACAACTTTTTCCATCAATATTAGCCCTAACAGTAAGGCTGTCACCTCCCCTTGTCAATCTCGAAACATGGATGAAGGCTATGGGGCAATCGGTTGTGGGAGCCAGCTTACGCCCCTTTAGGCTGACTCGTTGTAGTTTAACTGATGCGGTGCTGCTCCATCGTCTTCCCTAGCTTGCTGCACCCGTTCTTCTGCTGGACGTCTCTGCATAGGCGATGCTGATCTTGCTCGTTTCCTTCTCACATCTCTGCATTCCCTCGAAATATGACCCAACTTGCCACATAACCAGCATCGGATTCTATCACTTCTGACACTCTCTCGTAGTCTTGGTTTATAACCGTTGTCATCAGCCAACTCCACCCGGCGTATTTTGATTGATGGTTTTATAATTGCTTGTGCAGTTTCATTTGTTAGGGCATAAGCAATAGTTTCTGCGAATGTTGCTTTTGGTGACAACATTACAGCTTTCCTTGTCTCAGGATCACGAATACCATCAGTAAACGCCTCGATCTTCATTTTCTCCATAAAATACGGTGGAGTATTCGAGTGTGCCAAATGTACAAGCCGTTCTACTGCCGAAGAATAATCCTGAAGGCTTTCTCCATTCCGTTGCAAGCGACCCTTTAACTCGATCCGGTATAGCTCCTTTTTGTGGTCGCTGCCATATTTTCGTTCCAACGCATTCATCACTTCAGCATAACTTTTGCGATCGTTTTCTGGTACTGCCTGTAGTGCTTCAGCTGCTTCACCTTTAAGCGCAACTATCAATGCAGCAAGACGATTTTCAGCGTTCCAAACATTTTGATCAGCTGCGGTCTCGAATTGGAACTTGAAGATGCCGAAAGATATGGTACCGTCATACGATGGTGGTTTCAATTTGATATTAGCTACTTGCTGCACCACCTGGGAAGTAACTTTAGTCGTCTCAACATCCTGCAACCGTTTTTCGAAATCATCAACTTTGGAAAGTACCTTTTTGTTTTCGTCAAGCACTTTTTGTTCCAATTCTTGGATATCGTTTTGAATCTTCTCGACTTTTCCATCGAAAGCCGTTGACATTTGTAGAAGTTTCTCATCCATAATTTGTTTGACTTCATCGCGACTGATAGCAATGTTTGTGTTTATTGCTTCTAACTGTTGATTGATGTTACTGATTTCTTCTTTATTTGCAGCCATTTGTTGATTGATGTTACAACTAATTTCTTCTTTATTAGCAGCCAAGCTTTGATTCATATTGGAACTTACAACATCCAGTTTTTGATTCATATTGGCATTTACGGCAGCCAATTGCTGATTCATATTCAAATTTATTTGTTGCATCATAGCCATTAACTGTGTAAAATCACTATTTGCAGGTGGCAATGAAGATGTTGTTTCCGCAACAAAACTTTTGTCCTCATCAACTGAATCAGTATTTGTTGTAACAATTCCAAACTGGTAACTTTCCACGTCCATTCCATTGGCTTCCATACCTTGTCGAAGCCGTAGCATTAATTCAGTTTTGTTTCCGCTTGTTGACAATCCACGTTGTTCTAGTTCTTTCTTTAACTCAAGAACCTTCAAATCACTTAATAAAACCATTATTAACAGCTAACTAATCCGCCGATGTCACCAATGTTACGTTTTTCTTAACCTCCTTCGAATTGGCCTTACTCTCGATTCGATAAACGCAATTCCCAATCTCTTCTTGAGTTCGATCACTGATTAGTTAGCACAAACACCAGGTTTTATTAAGTATTCAACACCTTAGTTGTTCCACAACAACAGGAAAACAATACAACAAACAATATTCCTGACTAGAATATTCTTTCAACAGCTTCAGAACTCCAACGGTTTATTGTAGAAATTTCCAGTTCACACGTTGAAAATAATACACAAAATATTTCTACTCAATAAAACTTATAACTTTATTACACTTATAACTTTACACAAAAACTAATTTAAAGATCACTTTTATAATTTTAACTTCACTATCGTAGGTTTAAAATAAAACTAATTAAAAACTACAAGAAGTAATTTTCTTATATACCTTCTGCAATACTTCTAGATAATTCGACATCACTTTCCAGAAACCTTGAGAAAATATTAGAATATTCGATTATTTTACGTTATGTTGATTTGATTCATAAAATCGTTTATGTTGACCCTATTTCTAAGAAGAGACAACAACAACAATATTCATTTCATTCACTTTCTGTTGTGTTTTGTTGATTTTACTTTCCGGGAAGTGACCGTAATCGTCTAGATCTTTCTGTAATCGTCTAAATTTTTCTGTACTCGTAACAATATAATTATTGAAAAAATAATATTAAACAAATATTACAATATGTATATTCACCACACCATACGAATTTTTCTTGAATAAAAACTTAAAATTAGGTTTCATTTTATTTGTCAAAATCAGTTATTAACATCAAGAAGAAAACGGTATAGCTTTTCATAACATTAAAATAGTCATAAATGTTCATAAATATTCATAATATTCATCATTTATGTGTATATATGTATTTATATATATATAATTATCTATCCGGGAAAAAAGTACATACTTTTTTCCCGGGGAAAAAAGTATTTTATAAAAAGTAACATTTTTGCACCTGTCAACAGAAGTAAAATGTTAAACTTTTTTCCCGTCACAGAAAAAAATCGTTTAAATTTGTTGGTTCTTATTCTTCATTTTAACAATAAGTTTCACTAATCCACTTTAACATTTCGAAAGTTTAATGTTTTATTGTTTATTTTTAGTGAGTCATTGTATTTTTAAATTGTTATAAAATTAAAAATATTGTACTTACTTTAATTGAAATTTAATTCTGCCCTCAAATACACAGAAAATATACTTCTGTGAAAATCTTATATGGGAGTACTAGTTACAAAACCTGCCATCAGCAGCGCGATTTTTTAGATTCCAATACTGACGATTGGAGTAAACTTCTGATGGCAAGAATCAGAACTAGAGGGCGCATATAAGTTTTACATTAGTTAATTTTTTGTATGGTTTGTGAAATTTGTGGTTACTATTATATTAAAATTAAAAGCCAAAAAATTATTAATTAAACAAAAAAAGTACTATATTGATTTATAAAACTTGTATTTGATCAGGTGTTCTTTTAAAATTACCAAAAAATGTACAATATTTTAAATAAAGTGAATGTAAATAATGTGCATAGTGACAACACAAAATCCAGTTCACAAACAAATTTGAATAGGACAAATTGTGGGTTACCACAATATAATAATTATAAATTGACTACAATATCAATACATAAAATGCCAAAGAGTATTTATTATAAGCGGTCCCTCAGAAACTTTAAAATGGCAAAGTGTCTTAAAAATGGGAAATTTTACCCCAAAAATTTATCATACGTAGTTGCCATATCGAATCGGAATATCTTTCAAAAGTCATTCACCACGGTAAACCAAATAATATTTACTCAAAAGTGCATTTCATTAATCATCTATAACAGACGCAGAAGTTTAGAAATAAATAAACAATAAATTTTATGGAAGTGTTTTCTGGTTTGTAATTTTATATGGGATTGTATTGTAGTTGACGTTATTACCTTTTATTTCTTCTAGATCGAGAGCTACAGAAGATTTTGTTCATCAATTATGAGTTGTAAATCCTTTGTTAATGGACTCATAGAGTCCGAAAATAGTCAGGAAATACAAATAAAATTAACGATAAAATTGAAGTTTTGCCTGTTTGTTTTTGTTTTAATTTCTTTTGGGAAAAAATAATAATTAAAGGGTTTTTCTAAAAAATTTGTCGTTAAACAGTGAGTGAAAGTAATAGGTGATTACAATTCGTTGGAAAAAAGTTTTTATATTTAACAAATATAATTTCATTCATTAATAATGGATCACTCACGTCACTCCGAATTTGATATTGAATAAATTAGGAAGACATTGTTCATTGGGTCAATTATCTTCAGATTGCGATGCAAATGGTGGATCGTTATGTGAGCAAGAATGTTAGGAAAATGAACGATGCAATATGACAATGAAGGATCGAATGCTGCCAGCAATCCAATTATATCAATACTTCTCGGTTCTGTAATTCTAATTCAGTAAATCCATATATTGGATTTGACTGGATTCGAACCGTCGACCCTAACAATGTATAGACTAGTGTTTTAACACACTCGGCTATACATCGCTTAGAAAAGTAAAATAAAAGTAAAATTAAAATCCAAATGCACATTTTCTGAATATAGGCTTTGAGATTAATAATAAAACTGAAAAAATTTATTTTGCGGATACTGATAGAATTAAATTTATCAAAATTAAAGATAAAACTGATGAACAAGGATGGATAGAAAAAAATCCGAGGGTAAAATTCTATCTTCATCCGAGGATTCTTTTTTCGTCGATTGTATGAACATGGATAGATTAATTTTTATTTTTATTGCAGTTTATAGCATTATTTTATAAGTGACAATGCTTTTTCTTTTACTTTTCTATTAAATAAATTTAATTATAAATTAAAAAACATTATTTCAAAATTGAAATTGAATAATATTATTTATTTTACTATTAATTTATATCAAAAAACAAATTTTTAAAACGCTGAAATTTAAATTCAAAAATAACCACAAATTCAAAACAAAACTTTTCTGCTATGCACATGTCAAGAAAAAAACAAATTGTTTTATCCTTTTATTTTTATTTTATTTATTAATTTTATTTATTTATACAGACTACTTATTTATAAAAATGTACAATGCGCCTGCATAAGATACAACAAAGTTAATCATATCATTATGCTTACAAAATAACCAGTTATCTACAATATATAATAAATATCAATATATAGTATAATATATTAAAGAAACATTAGGCTTACAAAACATTATGATATTTACAGTATATAATACAAAATTTACACAACAACGCTAATAAAATCATTAACAGTATAATATTCAGTATACAATTATTATCAGTATAATATTTACAGCAAAAAGAATAACTCATTGAGAGAATAATTCTTACAAAATTAAAGTTAAAAGAAAATTCCACCACAACAAAGGTTAAGAATTTCAATAACCGAAAAATTTTCATTAATAAAAACAACAGCCTATTCAGTAAATTAGTTAAGGATCCCTGATCATTAAGCTATAAAACAATATGATATTTACAATATAAAACATAATATTTACAACGACAACATCATCAAAATCATTACTCATTAAATCATTATAATCCTATACAACCATTATAAAATCAATAAATCACTATCATTAAAATCATTACTCATTAAATCATTATAATCCTATACAATCATTATAAAATCATTATATTCCTTATATTCTTATCATTATATTCCTTATTGTTTTGTAATTGTATTCACATCTAAATGATTAATTATTCAATAGATAGCTAATAGTAGCAATTGAAATTGTATTTTATTCATTTAATTATTAATTAATCTACTTTATTTACACATATTACCAATTCCACAAAATATTCAGTGCGCATAAAATGACAACAACGCTAAAAAGATCCATAAGCTTATAAAATAATACAACCTTTACAATATATTATACTAGTTTATAACACCCAATACAATAATTACAACAAAACGTTAATACGTTAATAAACGTCAAAACGTTAATAAAATAATAAAACGTTAATAAACGTCAAAACGTTAATAAAATCCTTAAGCCTACCAAACAATATAAAATATCATTTAATGTCGAATTCTTTTTGTCCAGAGTGAAAAAGTGATTTGGGGATATTACTTTTTCTTAGGCCCCAAGAATTTTTTTTTTATTTGATAGAGAACCACTCACTGAAGCGAATAAAACCAAAACGAGTTGTATCGGAGCCCCGGGGTCCAAGATACAGGCCTTTGAAAAAAGCAAAATCCATACAAAATTGCACTGGTTTTGACAAAAAATTTTTATTTTTTACTTATTTTTGCTTTATTTCCTATGTGCTTATAAGATAAACGATCAAAACTGTCCCTTTTACAAAATTTTCTTAATTTACGATAAAAATACTAAAAAAAAAATCCACTCGCGCCTAAGTTAAAGTAATCTTGCCTCAAATGGTCATAACGTGGGCCCCTAAGGTTATAATTATTTTTTTTTAAGTTATTCATGTTGATTCCTTAAAATTATATATCAAAAATAACATTAAACGTCATTTGGATTGCAACATTCGGTAAAAAAAGTGTACTTTTATACGATATTTTTTTTTTTCAAAGGCCTATATCTTGGTCCCCGGGACTGATTTTCAAAAAATAATAATATAATTTGTAATATGCTTATAAAAGTGCCCTAAAATAAAAACAAAAAAAATTGGCCGGGGCCTAAGATAAAGTAATCTTGCCAGTGATTTTTTTTTCATAAAAAGAACATGCAAAAATATGATCCAGTTTTGTAGTTGTATTTGTGAACTGTCATTGAATATTTTTATAATTAATTGTATTTAATTAATTAGTTTATTATTAATTTTTAATTTAAAACACGATTTAAACAATATTTTATTTAAAAAGTAACTATTTCACTATTAAAAAAAATAATAAGTCAATGGTGTTTTGTTTGTTTACTAATTTTGACAGATTTTTTAAATGTATTTGTATTCTTTATTGTATTTTATGCTTGCTCTAGCTAAAAATCTAGATTCAAACAAAAGTTTTTAGGGCAAAAAAAAATCACTTTTTTTGGTTAAATAGAACACGTAATGTAAAAAAAAATTGATCTCAGATAAAAAAGGGGCGTGTTAGAGCAATTTTTTGTGCAAAAAGAATTCGACATAAATATCAATTTTTAAATATACGGTTAAAAGAATAACTCATACAAATTTTCAATAAAAGAAATCTCCACCAAAACGAAAACCAAAAGTTCTCCTTAATAAAAGCAAAAGCCTCAATCTGGAACCTAGCTAAGGAACCCAGTTCCCGAATGGCAACAGGAAGCTTATTCCATACATTAGCGACACCATAAACAAAAAGCGACCCGTGGTACTATTTCCAACTGCTGTAAGGCACAAGTAAGTGACAAGTGCGAACCGATCTCCCAAAGTCCAACTTATCATATAGGTAAACTGGCGATTTGAACTCAATTAGCTTAAAAATAAAAACGGAAATACGATAATCAAAAAATTGTTTTAACCCACAACCTAGGATTGAAGATGAGAATTCGGAGACATGATCAAACTTCTTAATGCCGAAAATGTCACGTACACAGGAGTACGTTACATCACAATATATAAAGTACGGCACTATATCAAACTCCTAACTCTCTATCCGCCACTATCCTTTGTTTTATAGAAGAAAAATAGAAGATAGATCAACAATCCTCGGATAGATTTTTTAATCTATCCTGATTTATACAATACAAACGACGATTAATCCGAGGATTTATCTTCTATCCGCATGCATACAATCGGCCCTAAGGGCCGATGCGGTTTGTATTGTATGAATCAGGATAGATTAAATTCTATTCTCAGATTTATTCTTACTTTTACTTCTATAAAACAAAGGATGAAACAATTTGTTTTTTTTCTTGACATGCGCATAGCAGCACAATTTTGTTTTGAATCTGTGGTTATTTTTGAATTTAAATTTCTGCGTTTCCAAAATTTGTTTTTCGGTATAAATTAATAGTAAAATAAATAATATTTTAAATATAATTTTAATATATTCAATTTCAATTTTGAAATAATGTTTTTAAATTTATAATTAAATTTGTAATTTGTTTAATAGAAAAGTAAAAGAAAAAGTATTGCCACTTATAAAATTACACTGCTATAAACTGCAATAAAAACAAATAAAAAAAAATCTATCCGTATTCATACAATCGACGAAAAATAAAATCCTCGGATGAAGATAATAGTAAATTCTTGTATGAGCTAGAATGAAGGCAATTCTTCACGAGGATGAAGTTTCCCGGAACGAGCGTAGCGAGTGGAGGGAATCATCCGAGTGAAGAATTGCCTTCATCCTAAGCGAATACAAGATACTATTTTATCCACGACTACAAATAATTCAAATAATTTAATTCATGTTTTCCTGTAGAAGTTTGTATCGCCATATTGAATGAAATGAAAAACAAAACCAAACATGTTTGTTTATTTTAGATTTTATATATGTATTGTTTTTGTTTTAATTTAACTGGTTTATATTACTATGGGTGTTTTCCAAACGACAACTTATTTGTGGAACATAACTTATTCTAAACTTATTCAAATAAGTATGCTGGCGAGGTAAGTTATTGTCTGTCTCTTTCTCTTACAAAAATCTAATTTGAAATGTCAAAAATATTTTTTAGTAAACATAACCAAAGATTTAACTAAATATAAGAAAACTTATTTGAATCTGTATGCTTTATTTAAAGGTACAATCGCAATCATAAAACGTAAAACTATTTAAATGCAGAATTAAGTTCAAGTAACCGGGCGTTAATCTTAAATCAATTTTGTTATTATTTTTTTCAAACATGTTGAAATTACACCAAACTTTTAATATTTGATATAATAACCGCTTTTCTTTATAAATCAATTATTATTAATATAATACATATTTTTACTGTATTTATTGTATAAATAATTTTGATTTTATATCTGCATAATCAATTTTGGAAATTTTCTGAAAACAAATTGTCAAACAAACTGTCAAAATTGAAAATAAGTAAGACAATTCGATTGGAATGACTTTTCTTACTTATTTAATATGGCGACAAATAAGTTTAGAATAAGTTACGTTCCACAAATAAGTCGTCGTTTGGAAAGCAGCCATACCAACAAATCAAGTTTTTAATTTGTTAGGGGAATTTTGAATAAATAAAGCGTGATAAAAGAAATAAAAAAAGAATTTGATATATAGAAAAGGAATGAATACAATTACAATGAAAGATATACGCATGGAAAGTATATATTCTTTAGTAGTCGTGGATAAAACTTTATTCTCGGATTTTTTTCTATCCATTCCATTCTTGTTCATACAATCGACCCTAAATAAATTTTCATTGTGTCTCTCGCTATACGACATTTCACTAGCACAACCTGACTTCAATTTATGGAAAACGACACAATATTTTTATTTGACACTTTCACTGTGACGTTTATCTGTTTTGTGTTGATCCTGTAGTGTAGTCTGTGTCGGTCGAAAATCTTGTTTTAATTTGTGTTTTAGCAAAATTTGTTTACAAGTAATTTAATTTTCTTTTATCATTATTATTTTATTTTACACATTACTCAGATTATTACATATTCTTTTGCATATCTCATTTTTCATCCGCGAAAACATAGATAATAATAAATTTGTTTGTGTAATTTTTTTTTTATTATTTTGTGATATCAGTTGAAGAGATAGGTTAGGATTTGTGATATCAGAAAAAATCGCCACTCCCAAAAACATATTCTAAATAAATAAAATTTTTATTAATAAATAAGTAACAAAAGTAAGTATTAAAATAATATGTGGAAAGCATCTGCAGGGCGTGATATATCAAATGCATCACAAAATAATGGTGAAGATGACGATTGGGAAACTGATCCGGACTTTGTAAATGATGTCACAGAAGAGGAACAAAGATGGGGATCCAAAACTGTTGAAGGTTCTGGACGAACAGCGGGCAGTATTGAGTAATTATAATTAGAAAATGAAAAATCGAAAGTTTTATATATGTACATATTTTGATAATTTTCAGTATGAAAGAATTACGATCTGAAACAGAAAAATCTGATGCAGCAAAAAAGAAAAAACAAATTGAAGACGCGAACCCTGGTTATGGGTATGGAGGAAAGTTTGGTTTAGAAAATGATCGAATGGATAAATCAGCAGTGGGTCATGATTATGTTGGCAAAGTGGAAAAACATGGATCACAAAAGGATTACAGTACTGGTTTTGGTGGTAAATTTGGGGTACAGTCCGATCGTGTTGATAAATCTGCTGAGAATTGGGATTATAAAGAAAAATTAGAGAAACACGCATCACAAAAAGACTATAGCACAGGCTTTGGCGGTAAATTTGGTGTTCAATCAGATCGTATTGATAAATCGGCTGTTGGCTGGGATCATGTAGAAAAAGTTGAAAAACATGAATCACAAAAAGGTTAGTCATCACATCATAAAGTTTAACGGAAACACTTAAAACATATATGCAATAGAATTAAATTGTCTTTTGTTTTATTTATAACTACATTATAGATTACAGTAAAGGTTTTGGTGGTAAGTTTGGTGTTCAAGAAGATAGAAAAGATAAATCAGCAGTTGGATGGGATCATGTGGAATCGGTACAGAAACATGAAAGTCAAACGGATCATAAAAAAGGGTTCGGTGGAAAGTTTGGTGTTCAATCCGATCGTATGGATAAATCTGCTTTAGGTTTTCAAGCTGACTCAGATAAAATTGGAACGACCTATACAAAGGTTAAACCGGATATTGGTGGAGCTAAACCTTCTAACTTAAGAGCTAAATTTGAAAATTTAGCTCAAGCAACTGAGGAAGAAGCAAAACAACGGGCGGCAGAACAAAAGAGGTTAAGAGAAGAAAAAGACAAAAAGGATCGCGAGGAAGCTTCGAAAAAACAAGTAAGTTATTTTTATAGAAATTGGTGTGGAATGGGGATTATAATATGTGCCTCATATATATCTTCAAAGCTCCTTCTCACAACAGTTTACGATTTGACCTAGCTGTTGATATTAATACGAAACTTATATAACTGAAGTTATTAGGAAACTGGACCTTGTGATAAATTACGTAATTAGTGATGGTAATTTATTTTTTTCAGGTATTTGGTGAAGATAATGCAACAAAAACAACTACAAGGAAAACAACTATTGCCACAGGAAGAGAAGGAGGCATTGGCAATGCAATTTCTGCGTTTAATCAAGCCGCTTCTCCGACCGAATCTACTACAAGGGTACATCTTTTTAACTCTTAAGCTAGTGACAATTCCTTAAAAATAATAACTTTTTGTACATTTCCAGAGGGATCAAGTTCGACTTCCTAAAGAAGAAATTAAACCACAAAAACTTGTTCAACAACCACCACCAGATGTTGTTCCAACGACTGAGCCCGTAGAACCACCAGCAGCCTTTAGAACAACTGATCCTGAATCACCACAACCAGAAATAATAACTCAAACAAAATCAATATTAAAACGCACAAGTTCTGATATATACACAAATGTTGAACCATCAACAACACAAACAACTCCAGTTTCTAATACGAAACAAGCACCAACACCAGTAACAGCTACATTAGTAGGTCCAACGCCAACATCAACAACAACAAGTAGTTATGGAACTGAATCGGCTGCACCACAATCAGCAGATGATGATATATCGCAATATATTGAAGATACCGGTATATCAGCAATAGCATTATATGATTATCAAGCAGCAGCTGAAGATGAAATATCATTTGATCCAGATGATTTAGTTTCTCACATTGAAATGATTGATGAAGGCTGGTGGCGAGGTTTATGTAAAAACCGATATGGCCTATTTCCAGCGAACTATGTGCAATTGCAAAATCAATAAGTGGATTTTAATTTTTAATTCAAGTTTTAATTTTTTTAAGACAATATTGTTTATGCTCAAACTTTTATTTTATTCTTACCGATTTTGTTTTTTTAATTAATTTTTTATTGTCTTATTTTAAAATCAGCAATAACACCAAAATATAAGATTTTTTAGATCTATAGTTTTGTTTCAGTTTGTTAAAAAAATATATACATTTAAATTTGGTTAATAGTGTAAAAAATTAGGTATTTCGATCAACTCACTGATTATATAGCCCTTGAAATTATAAACGCAGTGTTACAATTTACATATTTTAGTCTTATTTTTGTTTAAAACTATCAACAAAAGTGCCAATAAACAAACATTTTCATTTTAAACAACAATGAATATAATTCTTTGTGCAATTAGTTGTGCATATAAGCAAAATTTTTGATTTTCGTCGTATCGCTTTTTGTTTTCTTTTATTAAATAATTGGAAATTGTATGCATTAATATTATAATAGTTTGTAAGATAAAAGTAAATATATTATATGATTAATTATTTTTGTGTTTTAAAAAAAACCCAAATAACAGTAGTTTCCCGCTTAAAACAATTAGCACAAAAACTGTTTGATATTTCAATTAATTTAGTACATGATAATCTAGTACGTTCCATTGAAAATCAAACTTATAAGCTGATTCTCCATTAGTCTTTTTCAGTTTTTTTCTAGCCAAAATAGAACAAGAAACCATGATTAAGGCCCGCTATACACTTGAGCTTAACTATGCGAACTATGTTTTTTTAAAAAATAATATTTCAACGCGAATAATATTTTTTAAACAAAATGTAATGAATGTAATGTTTCCTTTTTTATTTTCTTTTTTTAAATGTTTTGTTTCTGTAATGTTTTTTGCATAATTACGTAGTATACAAAAAACATAGTTCGCATAGTTCACATCGTTTAGCTCAAGTGTATAGCGGGTCTAATTTTCTAAAGAGAGAGTAAGACCAATATCACAATTTTCATGGAAAAAATATTTTATAGGGTTGGAATTGTGACATTTCACTATTATTTTTAATAAACATCTAATTTTATTATATATTTTTTGCAATGTCGTATCCAACATAGACTGCATAACAATTTTAAATATATTTTTTCAGTGTAAAAGTCGTATTTTTTCATAAAAAAGTCTTGCTCTATAGACTTTTTTTTATAGTAGAACACATTTTTATAGTATATCACTTTTTTTAAAAAAGTAGTCATGGAAAGTAAAAAAAAGACATGGAATAAATAAAAAGCCTTCATCCTTTTTCCTTTCGCACTTATATGATGTTCATATCTTCTATTTCACAAAATAAAAAGGACGGGAAAAAAAGACTAATGGAGAATGACCTTTATGTCGTTTTCTTTTTGACAAAAAAAGTGATCTAAGAGCAAAAAAATCAGCTGTCAGATCACTTTTTTTTGCATGCATTTCGTATTCTTTTTGTACAAAATATTATAATTAATTATTAACGATAAAAACATCGCCTACTACATATTGAAAAATTTTTAATTTAAATGTTTTCCACAACACTCCTCCCCTAGTGCCATCGAAGATGGAACGATATAAATAAAGAAATTAAGTAGAGTTGAGGAGGAAAGAAGGAAAGAGTTTTGCTTAAGCAGTTGTAGCGAATAAGAAAAAGTTTGGAGGTGTCCGAAGAAGTGAGTGGACAGTTGTCTGTACAAAACAGCGTTTATTTTGTGCGACTGAGAAATAGTGGCGAAAATAGAGTCGAGCCATCTTCAGATGTTACTAAAGTAAGGTATTATCTTTCGATGTTCGATCATATGAAGGTTAGAAGAAATTGTGTTAGGAGAGAGTTAAAAAAACTAATGTGTTAGGAGAGATTGTGTTAAGCAAAAGAGTTGTTTAGTAATCGATACCATTTGATGGAGAAAAAAAATTATGGGTCTAACAAATTGGAGTTCTGCAAAAAAAAGAAACGAACATTTATGGAGTTATGGTAACACGAGTGGAGATATAGGTCTGACAGAGCTGAGTTGCCTGAGACCAATATTTGTGGAGATGTGTACCATAGGTTAAAAGGTTCGTTTAAAATACAAGAAGCAGAAAAGTAACGTCGGTGATGCCGAATGTCTGACAGATCAAAGTTAACTGAGACAATACTAGCATGTATAAACGTGAATATTAATTCATTTTTCGAAAAGTAGCTGTTAAATTAAAAGCAAAAATAAGCAGAGATTTAGCGAAAGCAAAGGAGTGCATATGGTAACACAAGTATGGGAAAGTCTGACAGTACAAAGTTGACTGAGACCAATGTTTACCTTGGAGACGTGTACCATAGAAAAAGATCGCTGTGAGAAGTAATATCTGATTTACGACGAATTGTCGTTTTAAATATCCTTGAAGACCATACCTGTTCTTCAACAGATAAATGGTTAACGTCAGAAGATGTTCATGTTGTCAAAACATATGGGTGACGTTAGAGATATTCCTTTGAGATCAGATATTTTGAGGTTCTGCTTAATTAGATGAGATCTGATTTTTATATCCATAAGGACCATATCTGTTTTGTCCACAGATAGATGGTTAACGTTAGGAGATGTTCATGTTATGGTAACATATGGGTAACGTTAGGGATAGAAATTAAAAAAATCAGAAAATTCGAAAAATTTGTTTCGGTCCATTAGTTAAGGAGATTGGAGCGGGTCTTACGAAGGAAAAAGGTGATTAATTCGGCCCATCAGTAACGGGGAATGTAGTGGGTCTTACGAAGGAAAGAGTTGTGAAGTTTCGGCCCGTAGTAAAGGAGAGTGTAATGGGTCTTACGAAGGAAAGAGATCTTAAACTTCGGCCTATAGTATCGATTATTAAACAAAAATAAAATTTTAAAAAATTGTTTGCACTAGCAGAGTTGGCGTAGCTTGAAAGCCGAAAAATAAGAATTTGGAGAGAAAAAAATAATGTGGCGCTGGGATGAAATGTTTGGCACTGTAAAAAGAAAAAAAAACATATAAAATATACATATTCATTTATAAAAATAAAAATATTTGTTTCGCGTTTAAAAACTTGTGGTGTTATGTGTCGTGATAGCTAAACCGAATGCTGCGACCAACAACACCCCCAAACAATTTATAAATTCCCTTAATTTGTACATTATATTCTAAAAATAATAAAAGAAGGGAACTTTTTAATTATTTTTCAAATCGAAAAACAAGTAGTGGAGTCAAATTAGTAAAAAAAAGTGATATATTTGATGTAAGAGCAAAGTTGAATTTTTTTTTTGTTTTATGTTAAGGACATAAAAGTTAGTAGGCATATAATTATTTAGCAAATTTGGAGGTCCGGAAGTGCCTCAAAAATGGCAAAAACTGGTTTTTTGGTGTTTTTTGAGTAGGTCGCTTCACTATTTTTGAAATATTTCGGGCTCTAATGATCATAAAAAAAAACAAAAAATGCAAAATGTTTGTGATTAAATTTTAAATCCATCTAAGAGGGTTAGATACTTTAAAAGTGTAACCTAACCTCAAAAAACCGAATCGCGTGACTTTTTTTTTTTTTTTACTAAATTTATGATAAGGGGCGGAAAAATCGTCGAATTTTCATGAAAATTTCAGGAAACATGTATTTTAATATTCTCAATATGGGATTTAATTTTTATGAAAAAGTTTTAATTTTTTCGGCTACAATTGGCATTTTTCGTTAAATCTGGCAAATGGTGCCATTTTATGAGAAGTCATCCAAAATAAAATTTTTTTTTTTTAATCTGTACTTTTTTTTATCTACTTTAACCTAAGTATAATCAAAATTATGTTGCCTTAATTTAAATGCCCATTTTTGGGCATGAAAAAAAAACATTAATTTTTGCATTTTTTTGACATTTTACCATATATACGGTATTATTTATGCTATTATCATGTATTTTGCATAAAAGTGAAATATGCAATTCAAATTAATAAAAAATATTTTTTAAAGTTATACATAACCTCCAAAATTTTTTATTCTTGCAATGCCCTAAATTGCTTTTGGTAAATAATTAAAATGTTATTACAATTATTGTAAATATTTGATATGAGATTTTGAAAAAATGTAATATTCAATTTTTTTCAAACATTTTTCAAACATATAAAATAGACAGCATAAATAATTTTACGCCAATTATGTTTTCAATTGAAAATTCTATATGCGTTATTATGGTTTTTCATATTATTCACTGTTTGTGTGCTTTTGTCACTTTTGAATTAAAATGCAATATTTAAAAATATACTTTTTGCTGTTTATTTTTAAAATTTTTATTTTATTAATAATAATATAAACTTTCTTATAGTAACAATTTGAATTTAATTTTTTATTTTATTGAATATCGATTTCGACTTACGCCATCCTCAGTTTAAATTATTATTACAATTTTTGCTTAAACTATTACTTATATACTACTTCAACTGCTATTTTTTATTATTATGTCGTATATTTTGTTAGTTTAATTTTAATTATTTACCATAAGCAATTTAGGGCATTGCAAGAAAAAAAAGTTTTGTAGGTTATGTATAATTTTAAAAAATATGTTTTATTAATTTGAATTGCCTATTTCACTTTTATGCAAAATACATGATAATAGCATAAATAATACCGAATATATAGTAAAATGTCAAAAAAATGCAAAAATTAATGTTTTTTTTTTCATGCCCAAAAATGGGCATTTAAATTAAGGCAACATAATTTTAATTATACTTAAGTTAAGGTAGATAAAAAAAAGTACAGATTAAAAAAAAAAAATTTTATTTTGGATGACTTCTCATAAAATGGCACCATTTGCCAAATTTAACGAAAAATGCCAATTGTGGCCGAAAAAATTAAAAATTTTTCATAAAAATTAAATCCCATATTGAGAATATTAAAATACATGTTTCCTGAAATTTTCATGAAAATTCGACGATTTTTCCGCCCCTTATCATAAATTTAGTAAAAAAAAAAAAAAGTCACGCGATTCGGTTTTTTGAGGTTAGGTTACACGTTTAAAGTATCTAACCCTCCTAGATAGATTTGAAATTTAATCACAAACATTTTGCATTTTTTGTTTTTTTTTTATGATCATTAGAGGCCGAAATATTTCAAAAATAGTGAAGCGACCTACTCAAAAAACACCAAAAAACCAGTTTTTGCCATTTTTGAGGCACTTCCGGACCTCCAAATTTGCTAAATAATTACATGGCCACTAACTTTTATGTCCTTAACATAAAACAAAAAAAAATTCAACTTTGCTCTTACATCAATATAAAATGCTAATATGACTCCACTAAAGAACCCTACAACTAATTTGTTTTTTTTTATAAATTTTTAACGATAAAAACATCGCCTACTAAATATTGAAAAATTTTTAATTTAAATGTTTGCCACGGATCAAGCTGCAAATACAATAAATTTACATAAACACAAATCTGTTAAGTTAGTAAACAAAGAAGACGCCATTTATTATTTTTTTAAGTGAAATAGTTATTTGTTTAAATAAATGTTTTGTTTAAATCGTGTTTTAAATCCAAAATTAATAAAAAATTATTTAATTAAATTCTATCAATTAACAAAAACATTAAATGAGAGTTCACAAACACAACTACAAAACTAGATCAAATTTTTGCATATTCGTTTTGTGAAAAAAAAATCTTAAAAAAATCACTTTTTCTGCTCTGGCAAAAGGAAAACGACATTACTCATGTCGTTTTCTTTTTGCCAGAGCAGAAAAAGTGATTTTTTTTTCATAAAAAGAATATGAAAAAAGTTGATCTAGTTTTGTAGTTGTGTTTGTGAAATGTCATTTGATGTTTTAGTAATTAATTGTATTTAATTAAAAAATTTTTTTAGTTTTTAATTTAAAACACGATTTAAACATAACATTTATTGGGGATATTGCTTTTACTTAGGCGCCAAGAATTTTTTTTATTTGATATAGAATCACTCACTGAAGCGAATCAAACCAAAACGAGTTGTATATCAACCCCGGGGCCAAGATACAGGCCTTTGAAAAAAGCAAAATCCATATAAAATTGCACTGTTTTCACAAAAATTTTTTCTATTTTTTTAATTTTAGCTTTATTTCCTATGTGCTTATAAGATAAACGATCAAAACTGTCCCTTTTACTAAATTTTCTTAAATTGCGATAAAAATAATTAAAAAAAATGCATTCGCATTCGCAATGAGTCATTGCAATGTTTTAAAATGAGTTCATTGCCAAACTTTTCTGCAATGAATATTTTATACACTATCATTGCAGAAATATTGCAGAGTTCTGCAATTGTCTAATTGCGGCTTAAGTTAAAGTAATCTTGCCTTTGAGAGATGTGTAAATATATTTGTGCAACCATTGAATAAATATCTAAGGAAGAGTAAATAGACTTTTTGAGTGAAGCATCTAATTTGTAGTATTGGTGCGTTTGATGGTGTTTGTATTTAATCGTAGGGTGGTACTGTGTATAATTTGTATATAGTTACACAAACATAACTTAGGTGGCAGCATGAACTGTTCTTTGAAATAAGTAGGTTTTATGCAAAATTTTATTTATTTCTCGTTTAACTTAATCCTTAATTTAGGAAAAATTTGTCTTAAAATGTATTTTTCCCTGATTCCTGCTTAAATAAAAGATAATGAATAAGTTATATATTTTGTTAATTTTATTTTAATAATTTTTTTCTCGATATTTTTAAACATTAAATACATAAAAGCAAAATTGTGTGCCATCATCTTCAGCAATAATAGCAGTATCACACTGACAACACTTTAACATCATTACCAGCAATACAAATGAACACGTCTTTACGAATACAGTTTTGTAAAGCTGTTCTGTAAGCAAATATTTTTATTTAACTACAAAACTTCTATGAAATAACTTCTATAAAAAAACTTATCGAAAATCTGGTCTGAAAATTTGATTTTAATTTGTGTTTAACCATACTTCGACTAATAAACTAATAATAAAATGTATAAACATCGTAGTTAAATTGAAAATCCTTATGGTTATATACGTTAGAACAATATATTTCACTATTAAAAACTCTAGATTAAATCCGTTTAAAATTTAAATCATATTCAAATTTAAATTACACAACCTTTTCATAACAAACAATGACTTTATAAGATCCCTGTGAATGGGCTTGTCTAACAAAATTGTTTTCACGTTGTGGCAACCTTACATTTGAGAAATTAAATGTATAATTAAATTAGAAAATAATTAATTTTGTGACACAAACTTATTGTAAATATATTAAAAATGTATACTAAATTGTTTTTTTAACATTTTTTATCAAAATATCCTTACCTGATATATGTAATTTTAGCAGCAAAATCCTTTGCAATTTTGACTATTTTTTTACATGTTTTGATGCAGCACGCCATTTTTATGAATAAATAGGTATATAAACACAATTAATTGTTGTGAAAAAAACAGTTTAAATAGTAATTTGTATAAAATTTAATTACAATTCTGTATTTTAAGAACAAAATACAGAAAAAACTCTAGTTTGTCTTAAAATACGACGTAAACAAATGAAATGACATTGACAGAAAGTGGTAACATAACGAACACATTAAAAAAAACTGCTTCACCGATTATTTTTGTACTTACACGTACGTTTGTACTTATACTTCCTTATATATTTATTCAATGTGTGCAACTCTATTGTATTTACAACTTGCTGTACGAAAAAATCTAGATTTATTTTCAGGGCAAAAAGATTACTTTTTTTGTCAAATAGAATAGGTTATGTCAAAAAAACTTAATCTAGATCTAAAATGGGCGTGTTTAGAGCAATTTTTTTGGTAAAAAGAAAACGACATCAAATTTGCTTTGACCTACTCTACCTCGAACAAGTTGTGTAGTTGAAAAGCAGTTTAATTTTCGATTTTATTAAGATCGATTATAAACTTGTTTTGGTATTTTTAATAATAAAATGGACCAATTAGATCTAAATATCAGCCCAAAATAAAAAAAATTAATAATAATAAAATAGTGTGGTTTTTTTGGAAAAATTTTCAAATTTTTAGTGTTCCATTGGTGATCTACTCAAAAGCTGCTTTGAGCAGCTATTTTGTTCCAAAGGAACGCATGTATTTAGTGTGTTCCCAAAACCTCCAATATATGTCTTTCAGGCATAAAAAATTTGGCATCTAATTGGTTGAGGGGCGGTAACAAGTTTTAAATTTTACGAAAATATTTTTGACTGAAAGACAGAAAAAATATCTTTAAGACATAAAAACATAACCAAAAAAGATATTTTGCTTGACAATTAAAACTGGGGTACGTTCCGAAACTTTACTATAGTTAACTATATTTAAATAATATTTAAATACGGTCGTTCAGAAACGAAATAGTAAAGTTAATATTTAACTATTTGACAGCTGTTTGCGTTCAGAAACACACTACGCCCCGCCCATATTTATTAAAAAATTAAATGTGGTCTCGAGTAGAGCTATGTCGTGTTCTTTGGCTTGATCGAAAAAAGATTGATTAATTTGCTTGCCAACGAACAGCATAAAATAAATCAATCTACTTTTGTAAATGTAGTAGTAAATTTTTGTGACTTTTTGTTCTATCAGTTGATATGTTTGGTTCTGTTTACATTTGAAAATGATAGATTTTACGTTTTATCATTTTATTTGTAATAACTTTATTATTAATTAGTAATTTAAATAATATTAAATTATTTATAAACAAAATAATAATATAAATAATCATTAAAAAACTTTTTTATTTTTTTAAAACAATTACAAACACCATTTATTACTCACTTATTTTTATATTTATTCTACCGGTTTCGATTTTCAAAAAATCATCGACTGGAAAATATTTTGCAATTAAAATTAATAACAATTTTGCTTACTATATATACTAAATAATATTACCAAACAAAAATTTTTTTTTTCTTAAAACAATGAAATAA
Source organism: Diogma glabrata (assembly GCA_963693315.1). Taxonomy (NCBI): domain Eukaryota; kingdom Metazoa; phylum Arthropoda; class Insecta; order Diptera; family Cylindrotomidae; genus Diogma; species Diogma glabrata. Next base: position 92,769,273 of record OY856188.1, on the reverse strand, counting down.
CAAATCTAAGGTAAAACAATTTGAAAGGATTAAAAAAAACCAAATGAGTTGTACAAAGTTAGGGGCAGGTAATTAAAGTTAATTAGAAATAATGAAACAAAAAATAAAAATAAAAGGAAAATTTTAAGGGGAGGTTTAAAAAGTTAAAAGTTTTATGGCGTGATAATCCCACATTATTTTTAAATATTAAATAATGGTGATGTGATCTTAGCTTCCTCCGTATTCATCAAGTTTGGGGCTTTTTTCTTAATATGGTACGACTCATAAGCATCTAACTTCCATTTCTGCCTTACAGGTTTTATAAGTTTAGATTTTTCAGAATCAATTTTGTGATTATTATTCACCATATGCTCGGCTACACTAGATTTATTTATATGTTTATTGTTTGTAGCTTTCTGATGTTCATTGTATCTGGTGTTGAAATCTCTAGATGTTTGACCTATATATACTGCTTGACAGTTTTCACATGCCATTTGATAGATGCCAGATTTGCTATTTTCCATTTCCTTGTCCTTGTAGTTATTCAATGAATTTTTTAAGCTTGTTGAAGGTCGGGTGACTAATTCAATATTATGTTTTAAAAAAATGTGTTGTAGTTTATTTGTAATATTAGGGAAATATGGAATGCTAATTCTTCTCTTGGTAACTTTATCTTTTACTGGTAGTAAGCCTGTTATTCGGTTTTTGTTATATTTTTTTCTGTGTGTTTTTATGATATTGTCTGCAAAATCTGTTGTATAACCATTTACTAATGCGGTGTGCCTTATGTAGTTAACTTCTGTTGTAAATTCTTCTTCTTCTAATGGGATATTAAACAACCGATGTGCCATGCTGTGAAATGCTGCTTTTTTATGTGTTATGTGGTGGTATGAATCGGCAGTTATAAAGTGGTTTGTGTTGGTTGGCTTCCTGTATATCCCAAATTTAACCTGGCCGTTTGTTGATCGAATTATTTTGACATCTAAAAAGTTTAATATGCCATTCAACTCTATTTCTTTAGTGAATTTAATATTTGGGTGTTTGGTATTTAATATATCAAAAAAGGGGTTTAAATCTGTTCTTTTAGTTATTGCAAATATATCGTCAACATATCTCAACCATATTTTAGGAGCATTTTGTGTTGATGTTATAATTTCTGTTTCTAGATGGCACATAAAAATATTGCTTAGATATGGAGCCAGTTTGCTTCCCATAGAAGTGCCTGATGTTTGTTTGTAGAATTTATTCCGAAACTGAAAGCAGCTTTGATCCATACATGTAGATGCAATTTTCATATATGTTTTTATTTTTGTTGGTAAAATTTTATTTTGTAGGAGGTGTTCTTCAAGGTATTGAAATGTTTCATCTATTGGGATACTTGGAAATAACGCCGTCACATCGAAAGATACCATAATTTCATCTGTATCTATTACTATGTTTTTAATTTTCTCTACTAATTCTATTGAGTTTTTAATGCTTCTTCCTTCTGGTTCCGGGATTTGATTCAATTCTTTTAGCAACCATTTGGCCATATTCTCAGTTGGTGTTGAAATATTTGAACATATTGGTCGCATTTTGTTACCAGGTTTGTGTATCTTTGGTAAGGCATACAATTTGGCTATTTTTGGGTTTGGTGTATTAAATAAATATTTTAACTTTTGTTCTTCTAACAGGCTGCAGATTTCTTTTGTAGTTTGTTTGGCATTTTCAATCATATTTGGCAAAGGATTTCTCGGTTTTCCATTCTTCCATTTAATTTCCACATACGGCCCTTCTTGTATTGTTTGTAAAACTCTTGTATCATACTCAATTTTGTCCAATATGACTATAGCATTCCCTTTATCTGCCTTTATGAAAATGATGTCGTCCATTTTTCTGAGTTTTTGGACTATTGCGGACGATTGTTTTAATGCACTTTTTTCTTTGATTACTTTTGTTATTGTTTCTTTTGTGTGGTATCTGATGTTATTTTTAACTAAACTAGAGCAATTAGAAATTCCAGCTTCAATATCAACAACCAAATCTTCGATTGGTGCCTCGTTTAATGTAGTGGCAAATTTGAGTCCTTTGTTGAGAAATTCTAATTCTTTAGTGTTGAATTCTTTACTTGAATTGTTGATGACAAAATTATCTATTACTGGTATGGCTCGCTGACTCTCTGTGATAAAATTTGAATTTTGTGTTTTATTTTTAATCAATGCTTGAATTTTTTTCCTATGAATTTTATTGGTCCTTTTGTAAGTTACCCGAACCCTTCTCTGTACATACATATCGAATTCTAACCAAAAGCAGCTGAATGTAATATCATCTGTGTAATATGTTGATAAAATGTTTTTATGGGTGTAATACAAATTGGATTCTATTGTTGACAGCTTACTATATTTTGCTTTTAGCTCTGCTTTCAACCATGTTATTTCAGTTTGTTGTTTTAATTTTTGTGTAATATTATTTTTTATCGGAAATGTTACTTTCATAAATTTTGGTAATTCTTTATGCCGCTTACAATTTTTCAAAAATTTTATATGTAATTTCTGGATTGCTACTTTTATTTTTAATTGCACATATCTATTCAACTCTTTTTTTTGGATGGTATCCATTTCAATAATTAATATTGTTTGTTCAGAGTGACGTGAATAATCCATAATTTAAATAATGATTAAAAAACTTTTTTATTTTTTTAAAACAATTACAAACACCATTTATTACTCACTTATTTTTATATTTATTCTACCGGTTTCGATTTTCAAAAAATCATCGACTGGAAAATATTTTGCATGCTTTATGCCGCTTACAATTTTTCAAAAATTTTATATGTAATTTCTGGATTGCTACTTTTATTTTTAATTGCACATATCTATTCAACTCTTTTTTTTGGATGGTATCCATTTCAATAATTAATATTGTTTGTTCAGAGTGACGTGAATAATCCATAATTTAAATAATGATTAAAAAACTTTTTTATTTTTTTAAAACAATTACAAACACCATTTATTACTCACTTATTTTTATATTTATTCTACCGGTTTCGATTTTCAAAAAATCATCGACTGGAAAATATTTTGCAGTTGCAAAATATTTTCCAGTCGATGATTTTTTGAAAATCGAAACCGGTAGAATAAATATAAAAATAAGTGAGTAATAAATGGTGTTTGTAATTGTTTTAAAAAAATAAAAAAGTTTTTTAATCATTATTTAAATTATGGATTATTCACGTCACTCTGAACAAACAATATTAATTATTGAAATGGATACCATCCAAAAAAAAGAGTTGAATAGATATGTGCAATTAAAAATAAAAGTAGCAATCCAGAAATTACATATAAAATTTTTGAAAAATTGTAAGCGGCATAAAGTATTACCAAAATTTATGAAAGTAACATTTCCGATAAAAAATAATATTACACAAAAATTAAAACAACAAACTGAAATAACATGGTTGAAAGCAGAGCTAAAAGCAAAATATAGTAAGCTGTCAACAATAGAATCCAATTTGTATTACACCCATAAAAACATTTTATCAACATATTACACAGATGATATTACATTCAGCTGCTTTTGGTTAGAATTCGATATGTATGTACAGAGAAGGGTTCGGGTAACTTACAAAAGGACCAATAAAATTCATAGGAAAAAAATTCAAGCATTGATTAAAAATAAAACACAAAATTCAAATTTTATCACAGAGAGTCAGCGAGCCATACCAGTAATAGATAATTTTGTCATCAACAATTCAAGTAAAGAATTCAACACTAAAGAATTAGAATTTCTCAACAAAGGACTCAAATTTGCCACTACATTAAACGAGGCACCAATCGAAGATTTGGTTGTTGATATTGAAGCTGGAATTTCTAATTGCTCTAGTTTAGTTAAAAATAACATCAGATACCACACAAAAGAAACAATAACAAAAGTAATCAAAGAAAAAAGTGCATTAAAACAATCGTCCGCAATAGTCCAAAAACTCAGAAAAATGGACGACATCATTTTCATAAAGGCAGATAAAAGGAATGCTATAGTCATATTGGACAAAATTGAGTATGATACAAGAGTTTTACAAACAATACAAGAAGTGCCGTATGTGGAAATTAAATGGAAGAATGGAAAACCGAGAAATCCTTTGCCAAATATGATTGAAAATGCCAAACAAACTACAAAAGAAATCTGCAGCCTGTTAGAAGAACAAAAGTTAAAATATTTATTTAATACACCAAACCCAAAAATAGCCAAATTGTATGCCTTACCAAAGATACACAAACCTGGTAACAAAATGCGACCAATATGCTCAAATATTTCAACACCAACTGAGAATATGGCCAAATGGTTGCTAAAAGAATTGAATCAAATCCCGGAACCAGAAGGAAGAAGCATTAAAAACTCAATAGAATTAGTAGAGAAAATTAAAAACATAGTAATAGATACAGATGAAATTATGGTATCTTTCGATGTGACGGCGTTATTTCCAAGTATCCCAATAGATGAAACATTTCAATACCTTGAAGAACACCTCCTACAAAATAAAATTTTACCAACAAAAATAAAAACATATATGAAAATTGCATCTACATGTATGGATCAAAGCTGCTTTCAGTTTCGGAATAAATTCTACAAACAAACATCAGGCACTTCTATGGGAAGCAAACTGGCTCCATATCTAAGCAATATTTTTATGTGCCATCTAGAAACAGAAATTATAACATCAACACAAAATGCTCCTAAAATATGGTTGAGATATGTTGACGATATATTTGCAATAATTAAAAGAACAGATTTAAACCCCTTTTTTGATATATTAAATACCAAACACCCAAATATTAAATTCACTAAAGAAATAGAGTTGAATGGCATATTAAACTTTTTAGATGTCAAAATAATTCGATCAACAAACGGCCAGGTTAAATTTGGGATATACAGGAAACCAACCAACACAAACCGCTTTATAACTGCCGATTCATACCATCACATAACACATAAAAAAGCAGCATTTCACAGCATGGCACATCGGTTGTTTAATATCCCATTAGAAGAAGAAGAATTTACAACAGAAGTTAACTACATAAGGCACACCGCATTAGTAAATGGTTATACAACAGATTTTGCAGACAATATCATAAAAACACACAGAAAAAAATATAACAAAAACCGGATAACAGGCTTACTACCAGTAAAAGATAAAGTTACCAAGAGAAGAATTAGCATTCCATATTTCCCTAATATTACAAATAAACTACAACACATTTTTTTAAAACATAATATTGAATTAGTCACCCGACCTTCAACAAGCTTAAAAAATTCATTGAATAACTACAAGGACAAGGAAATGGAAAATAGCAAATCTGGCATCTATCAAATGGCATGTGAAAACTGTGAAGCAGTATATATAGGTCAAACATCTAGAGATTTCAACACCAGATACAATGAACATCAGAAAGCTACAAACAATAAACATATAAATAAATCTAGTGTAGCCGAGCATATGGTGAATAATAATCACAAAATTGATTCTGAAAAATCTAAACTTATAAAACCTGTAAGGCAGAAATGGAAGTTAGATGCTTATGAGTCGTACCATATTAAGAAAAAAGCCCCAAATTTGATGAATACGGAGGAAGCTAAGATCACATCACCATTATTTAATATTTAAAAATAATGTGGGATTATCACGCCATAAAACTTTTAACTTTTTAAACCTCCCCTTAAAATTTTCCTTTTATTTTTATTTTTTGTTTCATTATTTCTAATTAACTTTAATTACCTGCCCCTAACTTTGTACAACTCATTTGGTTTTTTTTAATCCTTTCAAATTGTTTTACCTTAGATTTGTTATTTCATTGTTTTAAGAAAAAAAAAATTTTTGTTTGGTAATATTATTTAGTATATATAGTAAGCAAAATTGTTATTAATTTTAATTGCAAAATATTTTCCAGTCGATGATTTTTTGAAAATCGAAACCGGTAGAATAAATATAAAAATAAGTGAGTAATAAATGGTGTTTGTAATTGTTTTAAAAAAATAAAAAAGTTTTTTAATCATTATTTAAATTATGGATTATTCACGTCACTCTGAACAAACAATATTAATTAAAATAATAATAATAATTAAAATAGCGGGTTTCTTTTGTTTACATAAATTTGACAAATAAAAATAATATTTCAATGTATTTGTAAAATCTACCAAAAAATCTAGATTTTTAAAACTTGATCTAGATCAAAAAATAAATCAATCTTTTTTTGCCAAAGAACACAAACTGACAGCTAATTTTTTTGATCTCAGATCAATTTTTTTTTGCCAAAGAACACGACATTAAAAATTAAATACACATATATACATAAGCATTATTTAAAATTTAACGATTTCAAATTGACAGTTCAATTTATTTTGAAATTGCAGCATATATATTTTTCAAATTCTGAATGAAATGCAAGTTTTCTATAACAAAATAGTTAGTATTACTTCGGTCTGAAAGACCTAAGTATTACATTCATGAGCTCAAAGTGAAATTCTTACCCCCACTTTTTTTGGCATTTCTCGACGTTTTAGGACCTACTGATTCTAAAAAAGCAAAAAAAAAAAAAATGTATGTCTGTCATTACCTACGCTGCAGGGAAAACCGCTGGAGGGATTTCAAAAATTTTTTTTTCTAAAAATAGGTATTCACAAGGGACAGGTCCGAAAGGACGCTGTGTTCGATAACTGTTCCGGAAGTGTGTCAAAAAAATCATTATGTGTGTCAAAAATAGCAAATCTTCATATTTTTGGCTTAAAAAACGTTCATTTTAAGTGATTACGAGTAGGAACATTAAATTTGGAGAAATCTTGATGGTCGGGATTGGTATATGAGATCAAAAACTAGATTATTGCATTATAAGTTTGTCAAAAAAATGTTGTCAAGTGTGTCAAAAGAAAGATTTTTATTTATTTTTTTACCTAATTTTTTGGAAAAAACATAAAACTAATTGTTTGTTTGAAATGAAGTTTTATTATTATTATTGAGAATTATGGCATTATAAGTTTGTCAAAAAAATGTTGTCAAGTGTGTCAAAAGAAAGATTTTTATTTATTTTTTACCTAATTTTTTGGAAAAAAAATAAAATTAATTGTTTGTTTGAAATGAAGTTTTATTATTATTATTGAGAATTATGGCATTATAATTTTGTCAAAAAAATGTTGTCAAGTATGTCAAAAGAAAGATTTTTATTTATTTTTTTACCCAATTTTTTGGAAAAAAATTAAAATTAATTATTTCTTTGAAATGAAATTTTATTATTATTATTGAGAATTATGGCATTATAAGTTTGTCAAAAAATGTTGTCAAGTGTGTCAAAAGAAAGGTTTTTATTTATTTTCTACCCAATTTTTTTAGAAAAAAATAAAATTAATAGTTTGTATGACATGATATTGTATTATTATTATAGAGAATTATGGCATTATAAGTTTGTCAAAAAATAATGTCAAGTGTGTCAAAAAATGATTTCATTTATTTTTTTAGCCATTTTTTTTTAAAAAGAAAATGAAGCTGTTTTTATGACGTAAATGTAATTTAAAATGAAATTGGACATGGAAATTTTTGAATTTGTTATAGTTTTTGAAATATTTTTTGAATTTTGAAAAAGTTTGTATTATTGATTTTGTAATAATTTTTGCAATATTTTTAGAATTTCGGCAAAAGTTTTAATTTTTGATTTTGTAAGAATTTTTGGAATATATTTAGAATTTTGAAAAATTTTTTATTTTTGATATTATTATGATTTTTGGAATTAGGAAAAAATTTTCAATATTTGATTTTGTAATAATTTTTGCAATATTTTTAGAATTTTGGAAAATGTTTGAATTTTTAAGAATTTTTGAAATATTATTGAAATTTAGAAAAAATTTAAATATTTGATTTTATTCTAATTTTTGGAATTTTGAAAAAGTTTGATTTTATTTAATTTAACAATATTTTTGGAATTTTGATTATAATTTTCCGGCAACGTATTGATGTTTCGTGTTAGTTTTGTAATAAATTTTTAAACAGAGATAAAAAATACTTGTACTTTAACAAAGAGTTATGTTTGATATACATCGCTGCCCAAAACTAAAAACCATGTCCTCATAAAAGTTTTTTGCCGAAAACTATATCAAAATCCTTTACCCAGACCGAAGTCTTGATATCTCAGAGCTTTGAGATTTCAGCCCCTCCATATTTTCTATCTTAGTTTTTAATTTTTTCGGTTTTAATTTTATTCAATTGAAACATTTTATGAAAGAATTATTCTGACATACGATTTTAAAAGATTGTATTAGTATTTGTGTATTTAATATTTTACTTAAACAATATTTTATTTAAAAAGTCGCTATTTCACTATTTAAAAAATAATAAGTAAATGGCGTTTTGTTTGTTTACTAATTTTGACAGATTTTTTAAATGTATTTGTATTCTTTATTGTATTTTATGCTTGCTCTAGCTAAAAATCTAGATTCAAACAAAAGTTTTTAGGGCAAACAAATCACTTTTTTTGGTTAAATAGAACACGTAATGCCAAAAAAAAATTGATCTCAGATCAAAAAGGGGCGTGTTAGAGCAATTTTTTTGGCAAAAAGAATTCGACATTAATTAATTGAAAGTCCAAATCGTTGACTCTTTAATTTGATTCATAACAACTTATAATGAACAATCTATGCAATTTTTCTCGTGATTTAGGAGTAAGGAGGAAAACGTAAAAATTCAGTTTTTAACTGGCACTGTCTGACATTATTTAACTCTCGACTTTAAACTCACTTTATATATGTCTATCTAATCTCAAATATTGAACGTGCTTGATTTGAACGATTGATTTATTTTGAAAAAGAAACATAATTTTAAGAACTGACGTCAAATCTATTTTTAATAAACTATACTGTAGAGTGTAGATAGTATATAGTATATACTATAGTAGTAAACCGATTTTATTTATCTTATTAATATCAAGCGTTTTAAAATATGAAAATCAAATAATCCCCTGAATAGATTATTCATCAATCATTATATAACTGAACGTGGAAATTCGCAAAAGGAATAATAATTAAATTTTTTAAAATAGTATATTATGCTACGATCATGTAATGACGGTTATTAATACACGAGCATTAACCGGGAAACGAAACGAGCCGTAGGCGAGTTTCGTATGGTATATGCGAGTGTATTAATAAACATTACATGAAAGCGGCATACGCTATTTTTTCTACCCCCGGTAAAATTTAAATTGAAATTGAATTGAAAATTTCAATTTTCAAATTTCAAAGTTCAATTTTTTTCCCATACGAAAATTTCAACAAACGCCAAATGCATAGCATGTTTGATTGAAAAACTATGGGTTTCTTTCTATTGATTAAAAATCTGTATCGTAATAAAATCTGTATCGAAATAAATATCATTATAAAACGGATTTTGGTCATATAAGTGTATTTTTATAGTACGGGTGTAGAAAAAATATTTTTATATTATTCCAAAAAAAGAAGCGACAATGTCAATTAAAATCTTTCAATCGTGGAATAATAATTGATGGGTGATTTTTTTAAAAAATTAAATAAATTAGATTTACAACATTGATGGAAAATGGAGAATGATTAAGTGCTTTGTGGTACACACACTAATTTTTCTAATATGTTAATTCCATTAATCTCCAAAATGTATATATTATATAATCATTAATTTTGGTTAATTATAAAATACTACGTGGAAGATTGTTATGATTTAAACATTTTTTTACTCGCTCGTCTTAAAGACAAACTCTACTTGAAAATTGAAGCTAAAATGCATCATAGTATTAACATTTACTGGTTACTCAATATTACTTACTCAATACTCAATATTGTTACAATTACAGAAAAATCTAGACGATTACAGTAACATGGTTCGAATCCGTTTTGGCTGACACGCTATCCAACTAACCTACAGGGGCGATGGTATTTCAAAGTTGAAACAGTTCGAATCCCGATAGTAGTTCGAATCCCGATCCGAAACACGTATTAGAGAAAAAATGGAGCTTTTCTCTGAGAAAATCCAAAATATACTTTCGAGTTGAAAAATTCAAATAATTTAATTGCTCAAAACTCAAAAGTGCTCAAAAACTCTCTAATATGTGATTCAAAATTTTCAATATTCCAGTCTAGTGAATTAAAAATTATTCACCAGTTTAATGTACAGTAACATTGCCTTTCGTATAACGTAAATATACATTCAAATAACATCTAGATTACAGTGACTTCCAGAAATCACAACAAAACACAACAACTAATTAATGAAATGAATATTGAATAGTTTTGTTGTCGTTTTTCGTGGAATTCAACAATAAAGTCAACAATAAATAAAATTGAATGATTTTATGAATCAAATCAGCATAACGTAAAGTAATCGAAGATTCTACTATTTTCTCAAGGTTTCTAAAAAGTGACCTCGAATTATCTAACAATTAAGCAGAATAGTATATAACACACATGGCCAAACCGCGGCTCGCGAGCCGCATGCGGCTCTTTGAAAGAATAAATGCGGCTCTCGAAAAGAAATGAAAAAATTAAATAATATTTAATGGTTAATTCATAAAAATTGTAACAAAATTAGAAATAATACATATAATTTATAATGCTGCAGTTTAATATAATATGATTTAATGCAATCATATTATTATATTTAGGTTCATCCTGTCAAAGTTACTACTATTGGAGTTTTTTGCGACTTTGTTTTAGTTTGATACTACTTTACTTCGCGAATCAAGTTTAAGTATAATCCGCTGTTATAAATAAATTTAACTAATTTTATTATTTAAGGTTATACGTCTAACATATTCTAGTGGACTAAAAATAAAATCACCTGTATTCGTTTCAAATTAATGCACAAAAATCTTTCTCAAAATCAAAAGTCTTTCCTTTTGGATTCGTTTGTTTTTCTATGATTATCTTTTTCTGCAATTTTTTTATAAACAATATTTTTGATATTTTATCTTTAGGTAATTTTCCGACGTTAAATTTAATGTATCCTTTAATATTCCAATTAAAAAATGAATTAAATAGAATTAAAAACACGTGCAAATCCGACATCTACTACCATTAACCGCTTCTACATCTACGACAGTAAGATATTACCCTAAACCAAAAACATGACCATAATAACGAAATTAAAAACTTAAGGAAATTGCAAGAAAAAAACGGTGATGACTCTTGTAGCGAAATATAATATTTTGCGTGTTTCTTATGAATAATCCGTTTTTACTTACAGTGCATGTACAACGAAATTACTTTTACTCATGAGATCCAAGTTTGTATGAAAATTTATTTTGAGAAAAGAAAAATTTATTTTTGAAATATATTTTTCTCAATGAAAAAGTTAAAGATTTTTTAAATTTTTCCTCATGATTAATAGAGAATGAACCTAGCTACATTTTAAAGCATTTTGCTACTATTAAAAAATAATAATAAAAAGTTACTCAAATCTCATGAGTAAAAGTAATTTCATTGATGCATGCGCTGTTAAAATACTCCGCTGACCCAGGCAAATATACCCACTATTTATTACTTTTTAAAAACGACAGCGCTGATTTTGGTATATTTTCTGCTCTTATTCAAAAATATCAACAAGTCCGATAATTTTCGTGTTGGTTAAAACCAAAAAAAATTAACTGTTTTTTCTGACGAAAAATTGTATTTTGGTTTCTTTTATTATATGTGAGCAAATTCACAAAATCATTTTTACTGAATTTAAATTGTATTGTTAGGGGAATCACTGAACTAAAAGAACAACAAAAAAATTCATATAAATAAATTTAGGAAATGAGAGAAAATCATTATCGTGTACTGGCTGCTAAAATAACATTGTGAAAAAATTGTGTTCATATTTTTCGATAGAAAATTAATACTTGTTGTTTCTGTGTCGTGTAATTTTTTTCCATCATTTGACGGTAATTATTGACAGATTTCAATTTTTTTATTAAGTTTTAATAATTATTTTAAGAGTAAAATAAATTAAGTATTGTTTTTTAGTTTAATTTAACTGCTAAATATGTCAGACCACAAAAAAAGGAGATATGACGAAGAAAATCGTAGCTTCAGGCAAGAATGGGTTGAAGCATACGCATTCGTCGATAAAGGGGGAAAACCTTTGTGTCTTATATGCAATGAATCACTTGCTTATTATAAAACCAGTAATTTAAAACGGCATCACGAAAAAAACCATAGTAAATTTTTGGATAATTATCCGTTAAATACCAACATCCGAACAAATAAAATAAACTCTTTAAAATCTGCATTAAGTAATCAGCAAACGTTATTATCATCTTTTAGTTCAGAATCTGATAATACTACCGAGGCTAGTTTTATGATCGCTTGGAACATCGCCCGTGCTAAACGACCTTACACTGAGGGAGAGTTTATCAAAAAGAATATGGAACAGGTGGTTAAAATGCTGGATCCTTTAAATATCAAATTGCACAGATTAATTAGCAATGTTCCAGTATCACGTCATACCACTGAGCGACGTATTACGGAAATAAGTAAAGATATTAAGCAGCGGCTACAAGTAGATGTAAAAAATAGTGTAGCTTTCAGCTTAGCCCTTGACGAATCAATCGATATACAAGACACTCCCCAGTTAGCTGTATTTATCCGATACGTTTCCGAATCATTAATCGTAAAGGAAGAACTATTGGATTTGGTAGCACTTAAAAATACTACTCGTGGTATTGATATTAAGAGTGCCCTGGATAATATATTGTCAGATACAGATATTCCACTGAATAATTTGGTAAGTGTAGCAACTGACGGAGCACCTGCAATGTTAGGAAAAAATGTAGGCCTTATTGGTCTATTAAAAAATGATCCAAGAATACCCGAATTTTTGGCACTTCATTGCATTGTTCATCGTGAACATTTAGTTGCAAAATATTTTAAATATGAAAACGTAATGAAAACTGTGCTACAAATTGTGAACTATATTCGGACGAATTCAAAAACCCATCGCCAATTCAAGAACTTTATCGAAGCACTGGACCTTGAAGATCATCCTCAAGATATAACATTTTACTGCCTTGTGCGATGGTTATCCACCTATAATGTTCTAAGCCGATTTGTTGATTAAATGGAACCTATTAGAAATTTCCTCAAAGAAAAAGAAAAACACTATCTGGAATTAAAGGATGATGAATGGATTAATGATTGTATGTTTTTGACTGATATAATGGAGCATCTGCAATCCCTCAACCTAGCATTACAAGGAAAAGATAAAGTTATTACTGATCTTATTCAAACGATTCTGAGTTTTATTAAAAAAATTCAACTTTTTCAACGAGATTTAACAACAAGAGTGTTCAACCACTTTCCTCGTCTGAAAAACAGACTCTCTAAAATTAATGATAACAAACTGAGTGAATACGACAGCAAATTAGCAGAATTATTGAAAGACTTTCATTTGCGATTCAATGATTTGAATAATTTAAATATTTCTCTTAATTTACTTGTAAATCCATTCGAGATTGACATTATTAACGAGGGCTTATCGATTCCTTGTTATATTTTGCATGACAGTGCCTCAGGAGAAATGGAATTACTAGAGCTACAGGAAGATCACATTCTTAAAATGCATCACAAAGCCACACAATCTCCAAATGAGTTTTGGAAACTAGTGTCTCAATCAAAGTACCCCAATTTGAAAAAAGCTGCTGCCAGATTACTGTCCATATTCGGTACAACATATTGCTGTGAATCACTTTTTTCAACAATGAAGTTTATAAAATCAAACCACCGTTCACAACTTACAAACGAGCATTTAACGGAATTAATTCGTACTGCGCTAACAAACTATGAACCAGATTTCAGAAAATTCACGGCCAAGTTACAAACAAACATGCCATCTACCAGCAAGCATGTCATGTAACAAACTTTAAATATGTATTTGTATGTATTTATAACCATAAGTCCATAATTGTTTTTTCAATAAAATAAATATTTCCAAACAACTGATACTTTTGAAATTTTTTATTTTTTTTTGTGGCTCTCGAAACGAGAGATTATTGTACTGCGGCTCAACGTGTAGTAAAGCTTGGCCACCTCTGGTATATAAGCTTTCGTAGATTAGTAATTAGTTCTATGTAAAACCTGCGACGGTAAAGTTAAAATTATAAAAGTGATTTTTAAATAAGTTTTTGTGAATAAAGTTAAAAGTGTTATTGAGTAGAAATAATTTGTGTATTATTTGGAACGTTGTGTTACTGGAAATTTCTACAATCAAGCCTTGGAGTTTCTGAAGCTGATGAAAGAATATTCTAGTTAGGAATATTATTTGCTGTATTGTTTCCTGTTGTTGTGGAACAATTAAGGAGTTGAATAGGTGTTTGTGTTTACTAATCAGTGATCGAACTCAGAAGAGATTTGGGAATTGCGTTTGTCGAATTGTGAGTTAGGCCAATTCGAAGTAAGGTTAGAAAAACGTAACAATGTTGTACTTGAGTGCCACTCGGGCTAAAGAAGATTGTAATTCTTAAGAAATCAAAAATTTATATCAAAGTTTTATGTTTTCAAATAGTTCCTTTACATCATGAAATCTCCATACAATAAACTTGTATAATATTTTTCATTTTAATAATTTTGTTTGTTCAAACTTAACAAGTATTATAATAAATTTCACTAATAAATTAAAATAAAAACGCCAATTTCTTGTTAACTAATAGTTTTTATTTACTATATACGTATTTCGAAAGCTATGCTTTCATCGACAGTAGTATATATCAAAAGTCAAAACTAAAGTATCAAAACTTATAATATGTTGAGTTAAGAAATTTATTATAATATTTTTGATTTTTGAAATTGTACAGTGTATATGTAGAAAACCGTAAAACATCGTATGGACATTGTATGGAAATTGTGTGTTTGCAAATCCATACAATCTACAGAAAAAATATTTTATGGAATTCGGTCATAAACAATTATTACTCCCACTCGTAGCTCGACTACCGCCATTGGTTTACGGCCGCGTAATAGTCTCTCATTATAATATGTTGACGCATCGGCATAAATTACTATTTTGTGCGACTGGAACAAATTGCTTAACCGACCGCCAAAGAGACCGTATTGTAACTATATTTTACAACCGCTCGACGCAGTCCCTATTTAAAATAAGCCTCTCAAATTGCGTCTTATTACACAAACTACTATTGTGTTAATTTCAAAATGTTACTATTACTACTAAAAACTACAAAATACAGATAGGTATATTGAGTATCCGTAAAGATATGTTTTAATTGCTAAGATATTAATCAAATTTAATTTTAAAAGTTAACAATAATAAAATCATAAGTGGTATACGATGATCACAAGCAGAAAATCATTGACTTCCAAAATACAATAATGAAGTTAATCATTGATATTTATAAAGATAAGGTGAATGTTCACACGTACTTCTTTATCAATTATCTAGACTCTGTTGTCAAATAACGATGAAAGAGATATAATTAAAGCGACCAATTACCAAAAATGACAAATCTGTTTATGTTAAAATTAAAAGTAATTTGTTTGAAATTGAATATTTTGAAGTTTTGTTTGATTGGATTTATTTTAAAAATCAACCATTGTTGTTGGTTTTCTTTATTTATCATGGAGTTGACTGGCGTCTAATTGTAGTTAAAGATAGATAAGCTGTTGAGGTTATGAATAATAACAACATTTTTTACTACAAGTAAAACTTAGGCGACTTGTGAAGTGGTCTGACTTATCGTATACCGGTATCCCAGTGAACACAAGACGTAAATATGACATCACACAGAGGTCAAAATATTCAAAGAATAGATCTTTTATAGGCCGATTCTCGAAATATTTTTTTAATATTATTTTTATGAAATATGACTGCTGTTTTTCTATAAATTGTAAAATTACTTCGGTCTGAAAGACCTAAGTATTACATTCATGAACTCAAAGTGAAATTCTTACCCCCACTTTTTTGACATTTCTCGACGTTTTAGGACCTACTCATTCTAAAAAAGCAAAAAAAAAATGTATGTCTGTCTGTAAGCAGGGAAAACCGCTGGAGGGATTTCAAAATTTTTTTTTCTAAAAATAGGTATGTATACTCAAGGGACAGGTCTGAAAGGACGCTGTGTTCGATAACTGTGCCGGAAGTGTGTCAAAAAAATTATTATGTGTGTCTAGGGTTACCAACTAAGCATTTTTCACCCGGAGACTCAGGGTTTGCTGGCAAATCTCCGGGCTCAGGGTTTGGAAGGCAAATCTCCGGGCGAAATAATAATTACATAAAAAATAAAAAAATGTCAAATTTCTTTCAATTCAAATAAACAGAATTCGTTTGAAAACAAAAATAACGAAACTCTGTGTATTAGAAAACAGCCGAGTTTAGTTTCCTAATGAGTTTTTTGGTTATTTATGTTGGTTCATTGGATATTTTGTTTTTCCATATTACGTATAAGCTAATTGATGTTTTATGTCTTTATTGGGTTAATATTAATAGTTTTTTGTTTTTAATTTTGAATGGTTTTGACATTTGAATTTAGTTAGTTGCCCATATAAAACTGTGCGTATGTTAATTTTTAATAGTAAAATAAATATCAAATAAATATATAATAAATATCAGTCAAATGAAAATAATAATAATAAAAAATAAAAGAAAATGAATAGAAAAAAAAATAATAAACAATATGTAGTATTTCGAATAAGTGTCCATAGGGCAACTTCATAAATATAGTAATATAATTATGTAATGTAGAGAGGGCATTTTTCGGTAAAAGGAAGAATGTAATATGGCGACAGAAAATAAAGAAGTTAAAAAGTAAACTCTGTGCTTTTTTATTAATTAAATTGAAAATAAATATTACTTCAAATATCAGAAGTGGGATATTAGCATTAAAAAGTGAATGCTACAACCTGAAATATAAATTCATAAAATAAAAACGAAAAATAAAGTGTATAAAACCATGTGGGGAAATCATGTCGGAAATTTTGTTGGGTTAAGTTACAACGAAAACGGGAGTAATGAGTCAAGCAGGACATCACGAGAAAATTTATTTTTATCGATGCATTCGTTACCATCGGATACTTTAATGCTGCGAGATAATTGTATTGAAGATCAATCGGGTAATTTCTCTTATTACTCACCAAACAACTATAACCAACAAATGCGAAATCCAGCACATGATATGTCTCCATCTCGAATCGTGAATTCAACAACAAACGGTACGAATTGTAATAAAGTTTTTGATTCAATCAATGATCAAAAGCCTGTGCCTGAAAATGCTGGTGAAAACGTGCTTGCTTTCGAACGATACTGTTTGGAACGTGAAAAGAAACTTCTCGAACGTGAACGAGAGTTATTTAATCGTGAGCAAGAAAATCAACGCCAACATAGAAATCCAGGTAATATTAATCATCATCTGATGCATCCGGACGACATTAAAAACATTATACCTGAATTTAATCCAAGCGGCTCACATGTCATGACAGTGGAAAATTGGATCGAAAAAATTGAAGGGTTTCAAAAAATTTATGGTTGGAATGATCTTCAGACCATGCATTATATGTGTCAACGTCTCAGTGGATCAGCGAAGTTATGGTTTCAGAGCTATAATACCGAACAATTAACATTATTAGAATTTAAAACCAATCTGAAGCATGAATTTTCGAATTACTTAGACGAAGCGGATATCAATTTAAAGTTAATGAGAAGAAGAAAACGTGTCGATCAAACGTATGAAAGTTATTTCTATGAAATGAAATCATTGTCGCTGAAAATGAGTGAAAGTGCAAAAATAAAATATATAATTAGAGGAATTAATGATCGGCGGATATCAGAAGCATTGGCATTAACAAAATTTAACAACACCGATGAACTTCTGCGACAGTTACGTTTTTACGAAGAGTGTACGAAAGGTGAAAACATTAAACAACAATCATTTAACAGCGAATTTCCAAAAAAAACTTTTCATCAAGAATCGAAGCGAACATTTAAAGTGACGTGTTATAACTGCAGAGAAGAAGGACATCTATCAATAAACTGTCCAAAGGAACAACGACGAATTAGATGTACAGTTTGAAAAAAAGTTGGACACTCGAGTGATAAATGTTTTAGTACAAGAACAAATCCTCGACCAGTTCTAGCTATTCATGAAAAGGGTATAACAGCCGACATCAAAATAAAATCACAAGTTGATGACACCACCTTAAACCTAATCGGAATATTAGACAGTGGAAGCGGAATAAGTTTAGTTAAAAATTCAATTATCGTTAAGCACGTCAGAGCTCTCACCGTCGAAGATTCGAAATCTTATATTGGGATTAATTCTTCGCCGTTGGAGGTTTTAGGCGTTGTTCAGTTAAATATTGAAATTGATAATATAAAATTTGTTTTAAATTTTAGGGTTGTTCCTGATTCAGCCATCACATATGACTGTCTGATAGGAAGAGATTTTTTGTTGCACCCTGGCATTAAAGTCGAATTTAACAACGGTAACATTAAAATTTTGGAAACAACGAGTGGTGAGTCATCCAATGATTATATTGTAACCAATAACGACCATATCTCAAACCGCGATTCTCAAACGATTAGTCCAGATAAGATTATTTCTCTTGATAACGACCTCAATAATAATAATCACAGCGACTCTTTAGATTATAATAACGGTATTCAAGAAAACGACGACGTAGAACAAACAATTTCAGAATTATATAACATCGAGATAGACGAAGATAAATTCGATTTAGACATCGGTGACGAAAACGACCATGAACTAAAACGAAACGTTATACAGATTGTAGACAATTATTACAATACGAAAATTGGGAATAACTGCAATATCGAAAAACCTGTAATGGAAATATTATTAAGTGACTATCAACCTGTGAGTCACGCACCGAAACGATTGGCTTTTGCAGAGAAACAGATTATTCGCGAAATAATCGACGAAATGCTACAAAATAAAATCATTCGTCCAAGCAATTCTCCTTACGCCAGTAGAATAGTTTTAGTGAAAAAGAAGAATGGCAAAACGAGAATGTGCGTGGATTACCGAGAACTAAATAAAAAGACGATTCGTGATAAATATCCGTTACCTTTTATTGAAGATCAGTTGGATCAACTGAAGAATAAGAAGTTTTTCATAACGATGGATCTTAAAAACGGCTTCCACCACATCCTTTTAAGCCCAGATTCTATTAAGTATACGGGATTTGTCACCCCTCTTGGACAATTTGAATTCTTGCGGGTTCCCTTTGGCTTGACAAATGCTCCGTCGGTTTTTCAACGCTTCGTTAATACAGTTTTTTGTGACCTTATTAAAGACAATAAGATCCAAGTTTATTTAGACGACATACTTATTGCCACGGAAACGTTAGAGGAGCATATGGAAATACTTAAACAAGTTTTAATCATTTTAAATAAAAATGATCTTGAGCTACAATTCTCGAAATGCAAATTTGTCAAAAACAAAATTTGCCATTTAGGCTACGAAATTGATGTTAACGGAATAACACCTGCCTCAAATCACGTGAGCGCGATAAAAGACTTCCCGATTCCACGAAATGTGCATGAAGCATATAGATTTTTAGGCCTTACGAGCTATTTTAGAAAATTCGTAAACAATTTTGCAATTATTGCAAAACCGTTGCATGACCTACTAAAGAAAGACGCTATTTTTGAGATTGGGGAAAAACAACTGCAGGCTTTCGAAAAATTAAAGGAATGTATAACGAGCAAACCGGTTCTAGCTATTTATTCCCCAACTGTCGAAACTCAGTTGCACACTGACGCTAGTGCAATCGGTTATGGGGCAATATTGCTACAGAAACAGGAATATGACGGTCAATTTCATCCTGTAATGTTTTTTAGCAAACGAACAACTGATTGTGAATCGCGTTACAGTAGCTTTGAATTGGAAACCTTAGCTATTGTGAATAGTATTCAACGGTTTCATATCTATTTGTATGGGATACACTTCAAAATCTTCACCGACTGTAATTCTTTGGCACTTACCTTAAATAAACGTGACGTAAGTCCTCGAATAGCACGTTGGGTAC
Source organism: Diogma glabrata (assembly GCA_963693315.1). Taxonomy (NCBI): domain Eukaryota; kingdom Metazoa; phylum Arthropoda; class Insecta; order Diptera; family Cylindrotomidae; genus Diogma; species Diogma glabrata. Next base: position 92,749,272 of record OY856188.1, on the reverse strand, counting down.
TTTTCTTAGAGAACTACAATTACGAAATTGCTTTCCGAAGCGGTAACAAGATGAGGCATGTAGATGTCCTAAGCAGAGTATCAAATATTTTGTTAATAGAAAACGGATCGTACGAAGAATTACTTGGTCTGGCTCAAACACGCGATGAATCAATAATTAAATTAAAGGACAAAATACAATCGAAAACAGACGAAGATCCATGGTACGAAGTACGAGATGGATTATTATATCGCAAACACAATAAACGATTATTGTTTTACGTTCCCTTCGAAATGGAAACAAACGTGATTAGGACGTATCATGACGAAGTAGGCCACATAGGGATTGATAAAACAATGAACCTAATATTACGTGTTTATTGGTTTCCAAAGATGAGAGAGAAAATCGGCAAGCATATAAACAACTGCTTGAAATGCTTGGTGTATCAACCGAAAGACGGTCGACAGGAGGGCGTACTCCATAGTATTGAAAAGGGAAACGTTCCTTTTGAAACTATACACGTGGACCACTTGGGACCTCTACCGAAAACACGATCAAAAAACCAACATATTTTTATGATAATCGACGGGCTTACAAAATTTGTTAAATTATATCCAACCCGTACTACTAACACTAGAGAAGTAGTAAAACATTTGAAATCCTACTTTGATCTCTTTACTCAACCAGAAAGAATAATATCAGATCGCGGTACGTGTTTTAGATCAAAAATAATGAAAAAGTTTGTTGACGAACGTCGTATTCAACATATTCATGTCGCTACTTCGTGTCCACATGCGAATGGACAAATAGAGCGAATGAATCGTTTCTTAGCACCGATTTTGAGCAAATATTCAAATGCTGAAAAAAATGATTGGGATAAAATTCTTGTCTGCGCAGAATACGTTTTTAACAATACGGTATCTCGTGCAATAGGTACAACGCCAAGTATGCTATTATTTGGAAGATCACAAAAGCGAAAGTCTGATGATGTTGTTGCCGAAATTTTAGAAAATATGCAGAGCAGCAAACGCGACTTAGAAAATATTCGAAAGATTGCTACAGAGAAAATCAAACAATGTCAAGCGAAGAACAAAATCGCTTACGATAAAAAACACAAACCACCAAACGTCTATAAAAGTGGTGATTACGTTTTAATTCGAAACGTACCTCCACCGGGTATGAATAAAAAACTATTAGTAAAATTCAAAGGACTGTTTCTTGTTAAGAAAGTCCTGCCAAACGATCGCTACGTGATAACTGACATCGTTGGCTTTCCAAATAGTCAAATTCCGTTCAATGGTGTATTTGACCCGGTAAATATGAAGAAATGGCCATACCATAATAATCAATCGGGTGATATTAATAATAGTACCGATGAAAATGCGATAACTAACGATACGGATAATTTTGAAGACGAATACCAGTACAACGACGATTGGTTATTGGATGACGAATATATTTATGATGACGATTGGGTTCTAAAAGCTAACGAGATAGAATCATTGGATACTGCCTGTGCAACTCAGAATTCTTCCATCGGGTCGATGTCTGAGTCAGGACAGCCGAATCTGTAGTATTTCGAATAAGTGTCCATAGGGCAACTTCATAAATATAGTAATATAATTATGTAATGTAGAGAGGGCATTTTTCGGTAAAAGGAAGAATGTAATATGGCGACAGAAAATAAAGAAGTTAAAAAGTAAACTCTGTGCGTTTTTATTAATTAACAGGCTGATTCTGAGTTAAGAGGTCTTAGCTATGATTATTTTTGTTATGACAATTTTTTTAAGAGCAATATCTTAATTGCGATTCTGTTAACGTTGTCATAAAAAACTTCATAATAACTCTACAAATATATTTTGGAGATCTTTCAAACGGCTATTTTTATAAACAAAATTATTATAAAATGTCATATTTTCTTTTTAAATAATTTAAATACAAATTAAAATACATACCATATAAATTATTATTAAGAATTATGGTATATTATATAATTTTTTATAAAAATCAAATTTTTTAAGGTATTAATAATTTTTGTTTGTGGAAATATTCAACCGCCATTTTATTGAATATCAATCTTAAAATCAAAAATGTATTTTATTTTATAATATTTTATATACAATTAATATAAAATTATACCATATATTAATTTTTATTTATTTTGCAATAAATTTGTTAGAAAAGAATGATTGTTTTTCCTTAAAGTTTATATAAAATTTGCAAAATTTTCCTAAAACAACATGAGACGTCAAAGTTTGATATTGCAAATATGAAATTTTCAATCGCTATTTTATTTAAAATCAATATCTATATATATCAAATATATATTTTGTTTTATAATTTTGATTCAAACTAAAATAAAATATAGATAATTATTCTAAATTTTATAATAATTACATAAATAATTCATAATTAATATTTTATCCTTTATTAATATAATTTTTCATACAAGAATTCAAATAAAAAAATATGAAACTTTAAATTATGATGCTTAAGATGACCATGTTTGACGATCTTACGTTAAGAGGTTATTTTTTGACATCTCACAGTTGTGACTGCATACAGAATCGCATTTAAGAGGTTTTAGTCTTAGCTAAGAGAAAAGTCTTTGCTATGATTATTTTTACATCTGTGAGGGTATGTCAGAATCAGCCTGTAAATTGAAAATAAATATTACTTCAAATAAAAGAAAATGTTATTACGTCTCGTTCAATAACGAATGGTTGAAAAATCAAAACTATGAGGGACTCGAAAAAGTTAACGAGTTTACAGGAAAATGCAGATTATGCTGTATTAATTTCATTATAAAGCATTGATGGAGATTAAATTAAATTAAATTTTTATCATATATACAATACACAAGCCACGAAAAAGCGGAGCCATAGGAAAGAAGAGAGTACAGAAGAGAAAGAAGAGAATACAAAAAGCTATAAAAAATCAAAAAAGAATAAAATAAACGAAACAAATAAACGAAATTTTTTGAATTTCTTCAAAAGCCCCGATATAGAAGCCTAACTCATTTTTAGCACAAACAAAATCGTGAACTTGTAGCGCAATTTTGAAATTAAAACTCAATATAAAAAAAATTCAAAAAAATCGCCATAACGCCAACTGGAAAAATAAAACTCCATATAAAAAAAATTCAAAAGGATTTAATCAAAAACACCAGTTTTTTGCATATGGTAATGTTCATTGTTTATTGCAAATGGCTTGACTCAGTAGGGCTATGATTTAGGAGGTTTTGATTTCTTCCA
>OY856188.1:92630854-92745839 GCA_963693315.1 Diogma glabrata | reverse complement strand
TCAACACTTCAATATTTTTTGCTTATCTCTGGTTAAAATGGTTTCTAAGTGATTTATCGATGAAAACATCAGCCGTGTTCGATTTGACTGAAGCAATTGAAGCAACTGAGAAATTCAATGCAATTGTTGTTGTTTTTTCAGTTGTTTCAGTCAAATCGAACGCACCTATTGTGATGGTTTATTAAAGTTTTTTACAGTCGGGTGTCACCCCAAAACGCTTCTGGGCGGACGGTCACCGTATCTAAAATAAAATATTACAAACAAATGTACACTTACCAAATAGTTTTTTTGTATCAGACACAACATCATAACGATCAATGGATTGCAAATAAATTTGTAACTGTCCCAAATTTGCCTCCTTGCCCTTTTGCTTTGACCAAATTTGTAAGCAATGGTCCATTGGATCGGTTTTATTTTTAATAGTAGTAACAATTGAGTTATCTAAACCAATTCTATCTGCAATTCCTCTCCAATCACGAAAAACTCCTTCATCTGATGGTAAACATATGATCACATTCAATTGTTTCGATAATTCATTTCTTGTTTCAGGTTGTAACGCATCGATTGGAATTTCGTTTAAATTAATTTCATGTGTTAGTGTCATAATTGTTGTATATATTTTTAATTTTCAATAAAATTCAAGTTTTTCAAGCTATAATGTCAAGTAAAAGAATGTTATCAATATATTGTTGTTTCAATTGTTTTGTATGTATTTACTATTTAGACAGTGTTCCGATTTTTATTTTATTCTGCCGTTAAAAAGTTTTTGTCTTACAAAACAAAATGCATAAAAATTAAAAGCAGCTCTCTAAAGAGCGAAATTTTATTTTCTTATTTTTCGCCCTTAGATATTTTAATTTCCCAGCGAATAAAATGCTATCGAATCGTTCATGAATCGTTGAAGAAACTTCTTCTCTGACCAGCAGAATCGTGATGGAAAAGGAATAGAAATTTGTATAAAAAAAATTAAAATGTCCGCTAGATTCGTGAACGAATGCTCTAGTGCGATTCATCATGTAATACTACCAGTTGAATCTATATGGAATATTCTCCAACGATTCTATAGCGAAATTTTGTTAGTTTTACTTAACGATTCAATATAGAAATTTTGTTAGTTTTCATCAACGATTCTGTAGTGCATAAATCGAAATTAAATTCATAAAACATTGGAATAATTAAAAATTTTTTTGGTTAAATTTCTTTTACATTTCATGTAAATATTTATTTGAATAAAAATAAAAAATAAAATAAAAGATAATATAAACATATAAAAAAAGGAAAAATTAATTTTTACATATAAAAAAGGAAGAAAAAATTAATTTTTATTTTGTTTTCTTTTTTTTGAAATGGCGTTGTTTTGCAGCTTTAACTTGATCCCTAACCGTTTTTACACATTCGTCATAAGTTGGATAAGTTTTTTTTCCAGGCATCTGAAAATTTAAAAAGAAATTTCTTTATTAATACTAATTATTTTACTTTATTAAAATATAATTTTAATTTTGAAATATTGTTTTTAAATATGTATATATACTTTTCTAAAGTTTTAACACTATATATATTAAATTTCGCACTACAAATTGTTTTTAATTAAATGGATTATCGTTTAAATAACTTCACTATAATTCTCTATCAAATAAAACTTTATTTTTGACACCGAAAAAATATGAACATTTTCGTCTAGATTTTCAATAACAAATGAATTTTTTTAACTAATTTCAGTTGTAACCCCAGCAAAAAAATTCCATAGCAATAAAACTATATGAATAATCTTAAAACAATAAAATAATTCTGTTGCCACATTATTTTTCTTTGTGTGCTTATTATTTTTTTTTCATTTTTTTGTTTTTCTTTTGTAATTCAAACCAAATTAACCAATCAAAAGTCTTTAAAATTTTATGTAGAGAATCGAGGTAGAATCGTAGTGTAGCCTTCCTATGGAAAAGGTGTAGAAACTTTCTCCTGTAGAAACGAAATTCGTTGGGTTTATTTTGAAAATAAATTTTTGTGTTTAGTAGATTTTATTTTATTTCGTTTTATTTTGTTTCGTTCAAAAGAGGAATCAAATCAATTTTTTTGTTTTAACTATTCTTTCTTTCTTAAAAAGAAATTGTCATATTTTTGTTTATTTTGTTTTATTATGAATATTTTTCGTCTTTTGTCGTGGTTTTCGTTGAACTTCGAAAGAAAATGATGAAATTATTTTACAATGATAAGAAAGAAACTAAGAAAGACAATATACATAATTTGAATGTACATTACAATTAACGGTGAGAGTGTAGTAAATAAATCAAAAGATATCATAAGATAATCATAAGAAGTTCAATTATAATTTATAATATATAATTAAATAAGATCAATATTAAGGTAACAATTTTATAAAAATATGCACATATTTATTGATAAAAGAGGAGCTCTAATTTGCAATCTTTGGTTGATTAAGGGATGTCAAGTTTTTCTAATAGTTCGACCGTTTTTTTATCTTTCATTGTGAGATAAACACATAACACAGAAAGTTGTTCTTCAATAAATAGGCACTAACATATCAAAGTATTTGTAAGTAATCTGCTTAGACATCTTACAGTTCTTTCGGTTATATGGATAGGGAATATTGGAAATGTTTCCAGTCCGGAATCCTAAGAATTAAAAAACATACTTGGCAACTCTTTTGTAAACCTATTTTTAGTTTTTTTAGTTGAATAAATAAAATCCAATGCTCGTTAAAAAAGTTAATTTATATTTTAGTGTTACTATGGGTAGAAAAAAGGATTTGGAGTTAAGAAAACATTTTTCTACAAGTGAAAATAGAACTAGTTGTAACCTGTGTAATAAGGTTTTGACTGATAAGTTATATAACTTTCGCCGTCATCTGCAAAGTGTACATCCAAAAATATTTGAGCTTTACCAGCTTCAGATTTTAAAAAATGAAAATAACATGCCGTTGAATTCGCAAGTTATTAAACTGCAAATGAATAAAGAAAATGTAAAAAACGCATTTGTGGATATGATTGTAAACAATGGATGCACTTATTGATTCGCGAGGATTTCGCCAGTTGGTGAATCCTATATTAAAAGAATTAAATATTACAATCAATGCAAATATTCTTCAAGAAGAAATAGCAACGAAATGTATCGAGTCAAAAAACTACATTTCGAAATGTTTAAAAAAAACCTTATTTTCTCTGAAATTCGATGAAGCTACAAGGTTACATAAATCAATTTTTGGAATTAAAAATTAAAATTTTTACACTAGCAATGATTGAATTGACAGAGAAACGAACTGCAGAGTATATCAAATCTGTTGTTTTGGACACTTTGAATAAATATGATCTAACTATAGATCATGTTTATTCAGTTACCACTGATAATGGACGAAACATGATTGAGGCGTCTTTCCTTTTAAATTCGGAACTTGATTCTGACTCTGAGTTTCTGGAAGACGAAAGTTATGTAGAACATCTAGAGGATATTGGCAGTTTAAGTTTTAGAGGAAAACAAAGCTTTTTAGTAAACCCTGTTCGTTGTGCGGCGCACACCGTACAACTTTGTATTACTGATTTACTAAAAAACAGAGAAATCAAAATTAAAATAGAAAAATTAAGAAATTTGGTAACATGCCTACGCACTTCTAAACATAGATTGCTTATTATAAAAAATAATTGTAAAGAACCTATAATTGATACGATCACCCGGTGGAATTCTACCTATTTGATGATCGCTAGATTATTGGAATTGAAAGATTTTTGTAAAAAATATGAAGAAGTTTATTCAAATTTCAAACTTGATGAAAGTGATTGGATATTTGCAAATGACTTTGTTAAAGTTTGTGAACCCTTAAAAGCTGCAACTCTAACACTGCAAAGAGAACAATTACTGATGGGTGATTTTTATAAATTATGGGTTGAAATGAAGGTTAAATTGAAACAAATTTCTCATCCAATTGCTAGGCAATTATTAGGTTATATTGAAATTAGAGAAAAAAAATTACTTGAAAATCAAACATTGCTTTCCTGTTTGTATTTAGATCCTAGATTTAACATCTATTTGAAATATGATCAAAAAGAAATTGCTGTAAGGCACTTAAAAAATATATTCGATCATTGCCTATTTTTAGAAACCGCATCTCCTAGTCCATCTGTTCCTTCCTCCAATTCATCTCAATCGTTAGCTCTTTCCGATGAACCAAATTTATCGCGCTCCTTTGAAGAAAATAACCATTTATTACCACCAGAAACTTCAATGTCAGAGTTACCCACAAGCGATAGAAGTAGCACTGATAGCCTTGAAGAAATGATAAGAGAATATTTAGATAGTACTATAAAAAGAACTAACAGTGATTTAAATTCAAATAAACGTGATGAGGCATATAAGGCAATTGAACGATTTGCACCTGCAAAACATGATTTCGGCATCAATTTGCTACACTATTGGCAAATAAAACGTAGCGAGCTATCAACACTTTCAAAATTAGCAGAAATAGTTCACTCTACTCCAGCAACGCAAGTGAGCGTGGAAAGGTACTTTTCGGCACTTAAATTAATTCTTTCAGACCATCGTAATCGTCTCTCCTCAGCAAATGTTGAGGATATTTTGCTTCTGAGATTCAATTTGGATTTCAAATATGAAAATGATTATTGATCTTTTGTTAAGTTTTTGAATCATCTTTCATCTTATTTTTAGATTAATTTTTTTATTGTTTTTTTTAATACATATTAATTATATATGTATTAATGAAATATTATTTATTTATTATTAATGAATTATTAATTTATTTATAAATAAAAAAATATTGGTTGTTATTATTTGAAATAATTTACTTAAAATAAAAATTGAAATGAAAATTAAAAATCATTGTTTTTATTTTCATTGTATGGTTTCTTGACCGAGTCACCAATTTCTGTTTCGATAACTATAGGTAATAGTCCCTGGGTCATCACCAATGTAATTTGATGGTTACCACATATTTTATACTTCATAAGGCGCTTGTCCTTGATGAGTCCTACAACTTTTTTACCTGCCATTTTCCTTGATTCGGCCGCTTTTTCCCTCTGGAAACTCCGAAACATGGCGATTTCCTGGGGTCTTGTATATTTATTACCATAATTTTGTTATTGATTAAAGGGGGCGGAAATTTGTTTTTAGAAAATGAGGGTAAATTTGACCGACAAAAAATTGTTTGCTTTTGTTGAGTCCGACAACTTAAACAGGCCAAAATGCCGGGGTACTGAAAATTAATTACCATAAAGCTGATTTTCACAGGATTGTTTAACAAAAATAAGTGAAATTGAAAGGTCATATTGTCCGACAAATTTTTCGCCAAGTTTTTCCAGTCCAACGACGGGAAGTTGGAATCCTGGCGGGACATTGTTTATTGATTACCACAAGTCTAATTTTTTTTTATAGTTTTAATTAATATTATTTTACTCTGATACAGTTGTCCGACAAATTAGTGTCCAACAAAAAATATTCCAAAAAATAGAATAAAATCAAATATTTAAACTTTTTCTAAATTCTCATAATATTCCAAAAATTCTTAAAAATTCAAAAATTGAAACTTTTTTCAAAATTCTAAATGTACATAAAATTAAAAAAATTTTTTTTTTCAAAATTCTAAAAATATTCCAAAAATTGGAATAAAATCAAATATTTAAACTTTTTCTATATTCTAATAATGTTCCAAAAATTCTTAAGAATTCAAAAATTCAAACTTTTTCCAACACTAAAAATATTGCAAAAATTATAACAATAACAAAAATTGAAACTTTTTCCAAAACAATAAAAATTATAATAAAATCAAAATTTTAAAATTTTTCAAAATTCTAAAAATATTCCAAAAATTCTTACAAATTCAAAAATTGAAACTTTTTCAAAATTACAAAAATATTCAAAACAATTTCAAAAATGTCCATGTCCAATTTCATTTTCATTTTCAGCAAACTATTCAAAAACCTTCAATTTAGCGACTCGAGAAAATATTACAAAATCACAAATTCATATTTCTTTCAAAATTCCAAATATATTGTAAAAATTATAATAAAATCAAACTTTTTTCAACATTCTAAAAATATTCCAAAAATTATTACAAAATCAAAAATTAAAACTTTTTTCAAAATTCTAAAAATATTCCAATAATTCTTACAAAATCAAAAATTAAAACTTTTTCCAAAATTCTAAAAATATTGCAAAAATTATTACAAAATCAAAAATGCAACCTTTTTTCAAAATTCCAAAAATATTTCAAAAACTATAACAAATTAAAAAATGTCCATGTCCAATTTCATTTTCAATTAAATTACGTCATAAAAACAACTACATTTTTCCCCAAAATTTTTTTTCCTAAAAAAATCAATGAAATCATTTTTTGACACGCTTGGCATTATTTTTTTGACAAACTTATGTAGGGTCCTTTTCGGGCTCTACCGTCACCTTTCCACTCTTCCACTTTATAGGTAATCAAAATGTAGACTTACTTGGTTGGTTTCTATGGTGTTTGCCTCAGCTTCGGAAAAAAACACTAGTTGTTTATTTAAATTTTTTGTATTTTATTTAACCACTATTTAATGTATAGGTACATTAGTTATTTTATTCGATTTGCATTCAATTACTATTTATTTTATATGTTTAATATTTATTTTATTTGGGGAAAACTGATTCCACTGGAGATTATCTCCGTTTCACTATTTTTCTAACACTTTAATTTAGGTGGACACTCACTCACTCGAGACTTGGGTTTCGTTCGACCCTCAGTAATAGCGCGATATAGACTAACTTTTCTTTCCTAACGCTACCGTTATTTATTACAAATTTTTGAGTTGGCTTCGACCAATCAAAAATTTGCGTCGTAAAATGTTTGTGTAAAAACAATAAAAAATATCTAATATATTTGTTTTACTACTTGCATGAGAAATTTCAATTATTTACTCAAAAACCCAAGACAAAAGTTATTTTTCTCAGCTATGGTTACTAATAATTATTCCCCACACCTAATAATAAGTATTTTAGCACCTTCGTAAATAAAATAATGAATGAATGCAAAAACTTCTTTGCAACTATAGTAATTTATTTGAAATTTATTTCGTGTTAAACAGAATTCTGTGGAAATTTAGCATAGTTGTGAGTTGTAGACTAAAAAAATTCTAAATTTGGCTCAACAATATTGAATAGATTTTCAATTTCATGTCAAAAATAAATAAAAGCTATATTTTTTAATGCAAAGCATATGTGATTTTTATATAGTTTTAAGAAAATTCATTGAAAATAAATTTCTAACTAAGCAGTCCTGAATAATAAATATCCAATACGCAATCCAATGATATGATAAACAATGTTTCACCAAAACAAAATTTTTATTTATTCACCATTTGCTTATTAATTGACATTTTATTTTGTGAATAATTAAGAGTTTTAGTGCATTTTTTATATCAAGTAGTAAAAAAAATAGTATATAAACCTCGGTGAAGAAAATTTTCTCCATTTCGGTGCTTAATTCTCTCGAAACTTCGTTTCTCGCGAATTAATATCCACCTCAATGTAGAAAATTTACTTTATCACCTCGGTATATAATGTACTATTTTCTCACACTTAAATTGTGACATGAAAAATGCATCGTTTGTTTTATTTTAATTGTTTTTCATTAACAATTTGCTATGGGTCTTTATCGTATTTCGTCTGTAGTTTTTTTTTATTATTTCATTAAGAAAAGTATGACTTTGAATAGTTTTTTTCATTCATTTATTTTATGTGTTTTTTAATGGAAAATTGTCTGGGAGTTTAGGATTTCATATTTTAATTTGTTTAACTTTAATTGAAATGGTCTTTACAACAACAATATGGGTTAGATTGAATAACTAGGTCAAAAATTGTTCTATAATAATTTTGGTGAGAAAAAGTTTTAATTAGCTGTATATTTTTATTTCATTAGCAAAAGTTTGACTTTTGATAGTTATTTCCATTCATATGTTTTATGGGATTTCTGTGGAAAAATGTCTGGAAGTTTAGGATTACATATTTTTATTGGTTTGATAATAACAATTTTGGTGAGAAAGTATTTTAATTGGTTTTATAATTGAAAAATGCTTTTATGTGAAAATTGTGAAACACTTGTTTGTTTCAATAGAAATTGGGATTATAATTGGATTTGATATTCAAGCTTAATGTTCGTCTGGGAAAGTTAATGGTCCGAATGTTTTTATGGAGTTTTGTAATCAAAGTGTTTAAGCTACACGTGTCCCAGGTTTGGAAATGGTCCCGGTTTGAGGAGGTTTAGGTCTTTGGTGTTTGGTACCATGTAGCGAGTCTAACGTCCGTATGCGTGTTAGGGTCGCTACACTTATAATGCCATAATTCTCTATAATAATAAAATATTTTCATATCATACAAACTATTAATTTTATTTTTTTCCAAAAAATTGGGTAAAAAAATAAATAAAAATCTTTCTTTTGACACACTTGACAACATTTTTTTGACAAACTTATAATGCAATAATCTAGAATTTGGTCTTACATACCAATACCGACCATCAAAATTTCTCTAAATTCAATGTTCCTACTCGTAATCACATAAAATGAACGTTTTGCAAAAAATTTGTAAATTTCCTTGTTTCGACACATTTGATGATTGTTTTGACACACTTCCGGTACAGTTATCGAACACATCGTCCTTTCGGCTCTTCCTATTGAGTAAACCTATTTTTAGAAAAAAAAATGTTTCAAATCCGTCCAGCGGTTTTCTAGATTTCGTCGGTTTTGACGGCCGGCCGGCCGACAGCAGACATACAGTGAATTCTTTTCTACCTGTTCGGTACAAGTTCCATTACAGAATTAACGAAATTTGTATTCTTTTGTAAAAAAAACAATACAAAAAAAACAAATTTAGATAATTCGGAGTCGGAACTTGTACCGAACCAGTAGAAAAGAATTGACTAATACATTTTTTTTGCTTTTTTAGAATCAGTAGGTCCTAAACGTCGAGAAATGCCAAAAAAATGGGGGTAAGAATTTCACTTTGAGCTCATGAAGACTTAGGTCTTTCAGACCGAAGTAATTTATAGTTTTTATGCTTCTAATATTACGAAATTGAATATCATTTTCATTGAACAAAAAGGCCATCAATGTATTTTTTATAAAGACAAAGCAAAATTAAGAAAAAAGATAAATTACCGACAATCAAAACTCAAAAGTCAAAACGAACCAACTACATACTCTAATATCATAATTTGTATGAACGAAAAACAAAATTCTAATTTCTAACACTCCAAAAAATATCACACCAACAAATTATAAGCAAAACAAAAATGAAAAAACATAATATTGTATAAATCTGTGAGAGGATTATATTAGGTAGATTTCATATAAAAATCTACCTATTGCAATGGGCTTCATCTCGGAATTTCAGAAAAATTTTTGTGCCAAACGACTATATATGATAAGCGGAGACGAAAAAACAAAAAAAAAAAAAAATTTATATATATATATATATATATATATATATATATATATATATATATATATATATATATATATATATATATATATATATATATATAAACGATATGAGATATAACGAAAACGACCGGCACTCTCACGGTCGCATTTGTTGAGGTAGATCAAAAAAATTTTCTGTACTTGTGTGTTTTAATAATATCTTGGACAAGTTCGTGAATCAGCAAAATCCGATACGTGGTTAAGAAACTAGAGGCTTTTTTCTGAAAAAAATTGATTTTTTAAAACCGTTATAACGGCCGTTTGGATACTAATATTTCAAAAAATTTAACAAATTTAGAATCTTTGGAATTTTTTTTATCAATTTGTTTTAAAACTAGACCTCTGCAGTTAGAGGTTCCTGAGTGAGCGGCTCCAACAAAAAAGTTTGCAAAAAAAAATTTTTTTTTTAAACAACCGGCACTCTCACGGTCGCATTTATAAGGCCAGATCAAAAAACCTTTTCTAAAAATGTGCGTTTTGTTAATATCTTGGACAAGTTCGTAAATCAGCTCAATCCAACACATGGTTAAGAAACTAGAGGCTTTATACTAGAAAAAAACTCTGTTTTTTAGATCCGTTATAACGGCCGTTTGGATTCTAATATTTTTTAAAACTTCATAAATTTAGAATCATTAAAACCTTTTTAATCAGTTTCTTTCAAAAAAAAGACCTCTGCAGTTGGAGGTTTCTGAGTGAACGGCTCCAACAAAAAAGCTTGTAAAACACAAAATGCGTTTGAATCAACCGGCGCTCTCACGATCGCATTTGTGGAGCCAGATCAAAAAACCGTTCTTAAAAATGTGTGTTTTATTAATATCTTGGACTAGTTCGTAAATCAGAAAAATCTGATGCATGGTTAAGGAACTACAGGCTTTATACTAGAAAAAAAAGTGGTTTTTTTAATCCGTTATAACGGCCGTTTGGATACTAATATTTTTAAAATCTTCATAAATTTAGAATCTGTGGAAACATTGTAATCATAAATACAAACCTCTGCAGCTAGAGGTTTTTGACTAGTTGGCTTCAACAAAAAAGTTTGCAACAATCCCCAACTACAATTTCCAAAAACCTTATAACAGTCAATGTCAACCTTATAACAGTCAAAAAATAAAAGATTTGAATAGAAGAAATTAATTTTTTTTTCTTAGAAATAAACTATTTTGATATTTTGCAGTAATTGCACGACATATGATATAGAGTAGGTTTGTGTCAAAAATTATCACACACATGTTCTGTGGTAGATTTGATATTTGTTTGTTGCAAAATTGGATAGATATAATTTTGCTTGTAGGTAGCTTTCTTTTTAAAATTTGTTCGATATCTGTTTGAAATTAGTTTGTTTTGTTTAAACTAATCTGATACATCAGATTCTACTGGCACACAAAACTGTCTGATCTCGAAATCTACCTATTGCTAGCGGATATACGTGCCGCTTGGACTTTTTTATTTTTAAAATAGTTTTACCTGAACAAAATTTTACTTTGCGTATTATTATTTCGTTTAAGATGAGTTTTTTCATAAACTATTTTATTTTATCTTAGGAGCAAGTGCGAAAAACAAAAAATAAAAATAAAGTCCTCAGGGTTTTATTTTTAAAATAAGTGCGGGCGCCCTTTAAAAATAAAAATCGGAACACTGCTCCAAATCCTTTTTTCTACCCATAGTAACACTAAAATATAAATTAACTTTTTTAACGAGCATTGGATTTTATTTATTCAACTAAAAAAACTAAAAATAGGTTTACAAAAGAGTTGTCAAGTATGTTTTTTAATTCTTAGGATTCCGGACTGGAAACATTTCCAATATTCCCTATCCATATAACCGAAAGAACTGTAAGATGTCTAAGCAGATTACTTACAAATACTTTGATATGTTAGTGCGTATTTATTGAAGAACAACTTTCTGTGTTATGTGTTTATCTCACAATGAAAGATAAAAAAACGGTCGAACTATTAGAAAAACTTGATATCCCTTAATCAACCAAAGATTGCAAATTAGGGCTCCTCTTTTATCAATAAATATGTGCATAGTTTAATAAAATTTTTACCTTAATATTGATCTTATTTAATTATATATTATAAATTATAATTGAACTTCTTATGATTATCTTATGATATCTTTTGATTTATTTACTACACTCTCACCGTTAATTGTAATGTACATTCAAATTATGTATATTGTCTTTCTTAGTTTCTTTCTTATCATTGTAAAATAATTTTGTTACATTATTTTTTGAATTCAAATCTATTATGGTAGATTATATTTAGTACTAAATGTTAAAACATAGATGGCAACAAAAAGCTATTAAACAAATTATTATTATTGTATGTTGACAGTCAAAAAAAGATGGTGGATTAACATTGTAATTGAAAAGGAACTGTGTTTTTGTAAAATTAGAAATAAATAAATTAAACGTTAATAAAGGCAAATGAATAATTAAAATTATTTCTAATAATTTCAGAAGTGGGATAAGCAATCCATAAATATAAAATTCATAGTGATGATTATGATGAATGCGGGTTTTGTCAAATATTAAAACAAAAACAAGGATAACGTGGTCGCCATTGTTGGTTGGATTCTTTGTGAGGAAAATTAAAACTGTTTGTGATTTTGTTGGTGCAATATCACACAATTGCTGTGGAATTCTGTTGGTGCGGGATTTCGATTACTTTTGTTGGAGCAAAAGTAAATTTTTTTCATTGATTCTGTTGGTGCGGAATTTTTGTTAATCAAAGAAAATGAGCGTAGATGAATCCAGTGATGGTAATGGAGACGTAGTAAAGAAAATTGTAAGGCGGAATGACAGGAATTTTGGAAATATGGGAGTATTATTGCCTGAATTTGATCCTGTTAAAGATGAAATTGAAATGAAGATGTGGATTGAGAAAATAGAGGGATATGGAATGTTGTACGATTGGGATGAAGTTGCTATAAAACATTATGCTTTAAGTAAACTGACGGGCGTAGCAAAAAAGTGGAGAGATACGGTACAGTCAGAGGGAATGATGTGGTCACAGTGGAAGGAGCTACTGCTAAAAACTTTTCCATCGAGCGACAGTGTTGTTCAAAATAGGATGGACGCACAAAATTATAAAAGGAAGTTCAATCAAAACATGGTGGAGTATTTTTTTGAAAAACTTTCGAGATGTCAAAAGGCAAAAATGGAGGACAGTGAAGTAATCGAGTGGATAGTGCATGGATTGGGAAACAGTCGTTACAGAGACTTCCTGGGTCCATTAAGAAAGTATATAACACCATCGGATATGCTAAATGATCTTAAGGCGGCAGCTCTACACATCGATGCGACAGGCTTCGAACATCGATCATCGACGAAAAGTCAAATCAAGTGCAACAAATGTTTTAAAGTTGGTCACACGACGGCAAGTTGTCTTTATAAGGCAAGTCCATTTAATTCAAAACCAAACTCAGACTTTTCGGTTACGTGTTTTAAGTGCCAAAAGAAAGGACACTATGCGAGGCAGTGTACTGAAAATCAAAAAAAAGAAACAACGGAAAAAACAATGTTTAAGATTGATGAAGTCAATCATGATAAATATATGAAGACTGCTTTTATTAAAGGAAAGAAGGTGGAATGCTATGTTGATTTAGGGAGTAGCTGTGTCACGATAAGAAGATCCACGGTGGATGAATTGAAATTTAAATACATTAAAGACAATAACTTGTCTTCATTGGTTGGCTATGGGAACGGTCGGGTCAAACCAGAGGGATATTTGGAAGAAGAAATAACAATTGACGGAACAACAGCGAAAGTAAAACTATTAGTTGTACCAGATGCAAGTCAAAAGGTGGAATTAATTGTTGGACATCCCTTCACCGAGCAGCCACACGTTATGATAGTGAGTACTTCTGATCAGCTGATAATTAAAAACAATGAAAATTCGGAGATGGGTGAATTTTGTGTAATGAGTGAAAATAATATATTGAATGTCGTTGCTAAGAATGCAGTAACAATACCCAATAATTATTTGGGTCATATTGGTGTAAGTTTGTCAAACAAAAATGAAGAGTTCTACGTAGAGGGTGGACTTCGTGCCACAGGAGAATTATTACCAAGAGTTATTATTACCACCGATGAAAATGGAGAGTCGGCTTTACCAATTTTAAATATCACTGGTAAAGAACTAAAAATCACGGAAGGAGAGTTATTAACGAGGGCAGAAATTTGTAAAATAGAAGAAGTAGATAGCCAAGAAGAGGAAAATCAGAAAAATAATATCACACTTGAAGAGTTAAATACAAATGTCAATGGAGAAGCCGCAGAAAAATTATTAAGGTTAGTAAATAAGTTCAAAAATATAATATCCAATGATTTCTCTCAGATGGGCTGTACTAATAAAATGGAGATGCGTATTAAATTATTAAATGATGGGCCTGTATATTATCGCCCTTATCGTCTTGCAATTTCCGAGAGACAACAAGTCCAAAATTTAATCGACAAATTAAAAGTAGCCGGAGTTGTAGAAGATAGCAGCTCACCTTTTGCAAGTCCAGTGTTGGTTGTAAAAAAGAAATCAGGCGAGATAAGGCTATGTATAGATTACAGAGCCATAAATAAAATTACTGTAAAAGATCACTTTCCGTTACCTTTAATCGACGATCAGATAGATAGATTGTATGGGAAAAAGTTTTACAGTAGTTTGGATCTATACAGTGGGTATTACCAAGTGCCGTTGACACCGGACTCAAAGGAGAAAACTGCATTTGTGACACCAGATGGGCATTACCAGTTTACACGCATGCCATTTGGGCTATGTAATGCTCCATCAGTGTTTCAAAGACTAATAAATGTTGTGTTAGGTAATTTACGCTATACGACGGCTATGGCCTATTTAGATGACATTCTAATTCCTTCGGATACAATTGAAGAAGGATTACAAAACTTAGAAGTAGTGTTTGAGTCAATAAAAAATTCGGGGTTGACCTTAAATTTAAAGAAATGTAATTTTTTGATGAAAAAAATAGAATATTTAGGTTTTGAAATATCAGAAAAAGGAATAGGACCTGGAAGGATAAAGGTTAGATGTATAAAAGAGTTTCCTACACCTAAAACTGAGAGAGATGTAAGGAGTTTCGTCGGTCTAGCCAGTTATTTTAGAAGATTCGTGAAAGATTTTTCAATTATACTTCGTCCGTTGACAGATTTATTAGTGAAAGATTCAAGTTTTAAGTGGACAGCGGTTCAAAATAATTCTTTTGAAACCATAAAAGGTTTACTAACAAGCGGTCCTGTATTAGCGATTTATAATCCTAAAGCAAGAACAGAAGTTCATACTGATGCGAGTTCGTTAGGTCTGGGTAGTGCGATTCTGCAAGAACAAAAGGACGGTATACTAAAACCAATTAGTTTTTATAGTAGAAAAACAACGAAAGAAGAATCGAAATACTCAAGCATAGAATTGGAAGCTCTAGCGATTGTAAGTACACTGGAGAGGTTTAGGGTGTATTTGATAGGGATACAGTTTGTTATCAAAACAGATTGTAACAGTTTGAAACTGCTGGAAGGAAAAAGAAATTTAAATCCTAGAATAGCTAGATGGTTTTTGAGATTGTCGGAATTTCAATATACCATTGAACATGTATCAGGGAAAATTAATAAAGTAGCAGATGCTCTAAGTCGATATCCAGTGGAGGAACCCCAAGAAACAGGGTTAGTTGGGATGGCAGTAATGGGGATAGATGTTGAGGAAGACTGGGTAGCGGCAATGCAGCGAGCAAGTAAGGAAATTAAAGTAATAAAAGAAAAATTAGAACTAGGCGATAGAGAAGTTCAAAAAAAATTTTGTTTACACAACTCGAGAGTTTATAAAATTTCTGAAGCTTGGTATAGGTTATATGTACCAAATGAGTTGATTGTTGATTTAATAAGTGACACCCACAGAATGCTATCACACTTAGGTATAGATAAAACATTAGAGAAATTAAAACAAAGCTATTATTTTCCTAAAATGAGAGAAAAGGTCACAGAGTATATTAACCGTTGTATTAACTGTCTATATTATAAAACTACGACGGGGAAACAGGCTGGATATTTACATTCATTACAAAAGGGTACTGAGCCCTTTCACACAATCCATATCGACCATTTGGGCCCATTTATTAGGACTCGGTTTCAAAATTTATATGTACTAGCAATAATAGATGGATATAGTAAATATGTGTTCTTAAAAGCAGTGGTATCGGTCGGAACGGATGAAACAATAATGGTATTAAAAGACTTTATATCACATTACGGTAAGCCGGTAAGAATTATAAGTGATAGAGGGACGGCGTTTACGTCCAAGGTTTTTGAACAATTTTGTGATGAACTTTTGATCCAACACATAAAGGTTGCTTCTAGTACTCCACGAGCAAATGGACAGGTGGAGCGGGTTAATAAGACTATCGTTAGTTGTTTGGCAACCTCGACAGAAGGTATTGATTGTGAAAGTTGGGACGAGAAGTTAATGGAAGTACAGTTTTCGATTAATAATAGCGCACACCAAGTAACAAAGGTTACACCAGCCGAATTAGTCTTCAGATACAAAACGATTGCGTTGAGAGAAAATCCATTAGTTAGAGATATAGAGGAAGTAAATTGTGAAGTCTTTGGAACCAGCGAAGGTTTGGAAAACAAAGTAGAAGAGCTACTGGAACGAAATAGGAACAACATGAAAGAAAGATTTGATAAAGGTCGTAAGAAGGGAATAGATTTCAGGGAAAAGGATTTAGTTATGGTAAGAGCAGAAGCACCTGCTAGTGGCGAGAGCAGAAAACTAAGACCCAAGTACAGAGGACCCTACCAAATTATAAAAGTACTAGACAATGATCGATATGTTGTAAAGGACATAGAGGGTGAAATGCAATCGGCAAGGGTATACACTGGTGTTATTCCAAAAGATAGGTTAAAACTTATTCCTGAGAGTGATTATATTACGGGAAAAGAATATGACGCGGTTATAGGGAGCGATGAAAGTGATCTTGATTCAAATTAAAAAAAAAAATAATAATAATGACAACTTATAATAATAGAATTAAGAAAATTAAATCAAAATTTGAAATTAAATTAGAATTTAGTTATATGACGAGGACGTCATGAGGTCAGGAATGGCCGAACTGTTACATTATTTTTTGAATTCAAATCTATTATGGTAGATTATATTTAGTACTAAATGTTAAAACATAGATGGCAACAAAAAGCTATTAAACAAATTATTATTATTGTATGTTGACAGTCAAAAAAAGATGGTGGATTAGCATTGTAATTGAAAAGGAACTGTGTTTTTGTAAAATTAGAAATAAATAAATTAAACGTTAATAAAGGCAAATGAATAATTAAAATTATTTCTAATAATTTCATCATTTTCTTTCGAAGTTCAACGAAAACCACGACAAAAGAAGAAAAATATTCATAATAAAACGAAATAAACAAAAATATGACAATTTCTTTTTAAGAAAGAAAGAATAGTTAAAACAAAAAATTGATTTGATTCCTCTTTTGAACGAAACAAAATAAAACGAAATAAAATAAAATCTACTAAACCAAAACCCCTGATATATCATAGCCATACCCATTCACGCCATTTGCAATAAACAATGAACATTGCCATATGCAAAAAATTGGATTAGTGTTTTTGATTAAATATTTTTGAATTTTTTTTACATGGAGTTTTATTTTTCCAGATGGCGTTATGAGCGTTATGGCGATTTTTTGAATTTTTTTTATATTGAGTTTTAATTTCAAAATGGCGCTACAAGCTCACGATTTTTATTGTGCTAAAATATGTAGATGGCTTCCAAAGAAAATAAACTAAAAGGTATGATTGTTAAAATTTCTATTTTGGTTTTTTCCGCGCATCACGTCACTCAGTGTAATGTATGTAAACTTAGCCTTACTAAAATAAACTATAATAATTGTAGCTAACTTCATAACAATATGTCACTTGTAATTAAAATGTTGTTGCTGCATAAGGCCATATATATAAAGCGTGTACAATTTAAATTCGGGAATAAATAAATACAATTTAAGTGTATATTTTATTATATATAACACCTCATAGTAGTATGAATACATAACAATTGGCGACGCAGGTAAAATTATATTAAATTATAAGTGATGTAAAAGAAATTTCACGATTCATAACTTAAAGTACATTCACAAAATAATTTTTACAAACACATGTTAATATGGCAAAGGAAGCAGCTCTTTTTACTAACATCCAGTTACATTTTGATCCTAACAAAGAGGATTTCCAAATATTTAAACAAAAACTGGAATTTTATTTTAATGCAAGTAAAATTGAGGATGATAATCTTAAGAGGGACACGCTAGCAAATTTTTTAGACAATAATGTGTTCAAATTATTAAGTAATATTTGTTCCCCAAAGAAGATAAAAGATCATTCATACGATGAAATAATTAAATTATTGAATACGTATTACACACCAACAATCATCATATGGAATGAAAGGTCAAAGTTTGACAAAGCTATCCGAGCAGATGATGAAACTATAAATCAGTTTGGTGCAAGGCTGAAAGGATTAGCAACTGAATGTAAATATGGAAATTACTTAAACGAAGCTTTAGTGAACAGATTTGTCATGGGTATAAACAGTGCAAGTATCTATGAAAGATTAGCTGAAGAAGATGAAAACCTAACGTTACAAAAGGCAATGGAAATCGCTCTTCGTATTGAAACAAGGAGTGTAAACCAAGCAACGGTAAATTATGTTCATCAGCAAGGCAAAAAGTGTAATTCATTTAATAAAAAGGCTCACTTACTAAGGGGAAGAAGTCCACACCACGGGAAGAAGTTCTCACCAAATATGTCAAATACAACCAAGGTAACATGTTTTAGATGTGGTAAATCAAACCACAAACATGAAGATTGTATCTTCATTTCGCTAAATTGTCACAATTGTAAAAGAAAGGGGCATAGCTCAAAAGTTTGTTATAAATTCCAAAAAAATCATTATATGGAAAATTTTTGTGATGATAACAAGAACGAAATGAACATACAATCACATGATAGTGTAATAACATTATTCCATATGGAAAAGAGAATACATAAACCCATTTATATTAAGGTTAAGATAAATAATGTAGATTTGTCAATGCAGCTGGACACAGGTGCTGGCATTTCAGCCATTACTAACAAATTATATTATAATTATTTTTCTGAGGTTAAATTATGTCAAGAAGACATTATTTTACAAAGTTATTCCGGTAAAATCTTAAAAGTATTAGGGTATATTAAAGTAAATGTGGAGTTTAAAAATCAATTGAAAATTTTAAAAATAATTATTATTGAAACGAATAATGATAGTCCGCCTATTTTAGGTCGTGATTTTTTAATACTTTTCGATATTGGATTAATAAATATAAATCAGTTAGAACAAAAACTAGAATTGAATTCACTATTGAATGATTTTAATCATTTATTTGAAAATAAATTAGGTAAATTCAAATTAAACAAAATTCATTTAGAGTTAGAAGAAAATGTTACACCTATTTTTTGTAAACCTAGACCAGTTCCGTTTGCATTCAGCAATGATATTGATAAACAATTAGACGATGCAGTTAAAGAAGGTATGCTTTCACCAGTGCAAACTTCTAAATGGGGTACACCATTGGTACCTATTGTGAAAAGTGACGGCAAATTAAGAATATGTGGAGATTATAAAGTGACAGTAAATAAATTTATTAAAGACTTTAAACATCCTCTACCTCGTATTGAAGAAGTTTTTAACAAATTACGAGGTGGTAAACGATTTTCAAAATTAGATCTCTCTCGTGCTTATAACCAGTTGGAATTAGACGAGGAAAGCAAAGACTTATTAGCATGGAGCACTAGGAAAGGCGTATTTAGAATGAACCGCATGCCATATGGAATAAAACCAGCTAGTGGAATTTTTCAATTCACGATGGAAAAATTATTGTTGGGAATTTCGGGCGTAGAAGTGTTCATTGATGATATCATTGTGACAGGGTCCAATGAACAAGATCATTTGCGCAATATAAAATTAGTGTTCGAACGCTTAAGTAATGCAGGTCTAAGACTAAATAAAGAAAAATGCGAGTTTTTTAAAGAAAGTGTCTGTTTTTTAGGATATCGGGTAAATGATAAAGGTTTATGTAAGACAAGTGAACGTGTCGAAGCGGTAGTTAAATCCAGTTATCCAAATAATATTTCGGAGGTTAGAGCATTTTGTGGTCTCGTTAATTATTATGGAAAGTTCATAAAGAATTTATCCTCTATTATGAATCCATTATATAATTTATTAAGAAAATCGGTAAAATTTGAGTTCAAAGAAGAATGTAGAAAGGCCGTCGATGAAATAAAAAACGAAATTACAGGTTGAAGGAAAAATTAATTATTTGAATTTCATGGAAGAGAAAAACCATATAATTTTAGATTATAAATTAGTTAGATCAGAAAGTAAGAAAGACCCTATATTATCTAAAATAATAGATGCGGTTAAATTTAAGAATATCAAACAGTGGAAAGATGCGGAATTTAAATGTTTTATGAAAATTCAAAATGAATTATCAGTTGAGCAAGATATTTTAATGCGAGGATATAAAGTGGTTATACCTGTTTCATTAAGGCAGCATATTTTAAAAGAACTACATACCTCACATTTTGGAATTGTAAAAACAAAATCCATTGCACGGTCATACGTCTGGTGGCCAAAAATGGATGAAGATATATCACAAATGATTAAAGATTGCAAATCCTGTATAAGCGTTTTACCGAATCCACCTAAGGCTGAGTTAATGCCATGGGAAAGTCCAGGTAAGCCTTGGAGTAGATTACATGTAGATTTCGCAGGTCCATTTCAAAAATTCAACTTTTTGATAATAGTGGATGCTTATACAAAGTGGATAGAAATTTTTAAAATGACGACAATAAACTCGGATACGACTAAAAATAAGTTTAGGGAAGTTTTTTCTAGATTCGGATTACCTGACATTATAGTTAGTTATAATGGTAGTCAATTTGTTTCTTTAGACATGAATTTATTCTGCAAATTAAATGATATTAAACAAATTTTTACACCGCCTGGACATCCAGCTACCAACGGTGAAGCAGAAAACATGGTAAAAACTATGAAAAAGACACTAATAGCAGTTTTAGACGAAAAATTACGTAAAGAAAAGCAATTTAATATCGATATAGTCTTACATAGATTTCTGTTGGATTATAGGTCTACCAAGCACTGTACAACCAATGAAAGTCCAGCAAAACTAATGTTAGGAAGGGAAATTAAAATAGCTCTTAATTTACTAAAACCCCCAGATCAGGACATAATAACTAGTAGGGCTCAAGAGAAGCAAAGTAGGAATTTCAAAGGAAAAAGAATAAAAAAATATTTAGTGGGAGAGAAGGTAGTAATTAAAAGTTATGTTGATCCAAATAAAAGTAAATGGATTGATGCAGAAATTATTAAAATATTAGGACCTAGATCGTACTTATGTAAAACAAGTAATGAGAGGACAATTAAAAGGCATTTAAATCAGATCAGGGATAATTCAAGTGAAATCGGTGATAAAATAAAAAAAATCGGGTCAGATGCGAATAATATAGGTACAGATAACGAAACTAACCGAAGAAATGAAAATGAAGGATTAGAACCAATTCTGAAAAGGTTACATATAGATTCTAATAAAAATGTTAACTTTTCTCAGAGTCGTATAATTATAAACGACGTAGAAAACAGAATTACAAATGATACTGGTAGTAACTTTACTAGAGATATTTGTAATGAGCATTTGAGTAACACTGATTACGAGGCAAATATAGGAAGGTCTAATGGTGAAAATTGTGTAGCAAATAATTTAAGAAATAGAAGTAATATAAAAAAACCGGAAAGATATTTATAAGAATAATACTTTATAGAGTTTGAAATTAATAAAAAAATTGATTATTTTAATTTTATACCTATTGTATGTTTGTGTCAATACAGTATTAAAAATGAACTAATGAATAAAAATGAAAAATGAATATTGATAAGAATTAGGTAAAATATTTGAAATATTTAAGATATTGAATATATATAATCTTGCCAATATAAATAGCAATTATGTTAATTAAGCTAAGTGGGAGGATGTAATGTATGTAAACTTAGCCTTACTAAAATAAACTATAATAATTGTAGCTAACTTCATAACAATATGTCACTTGTAATTAAAATGTTGTTGCTGCATAAGGCCATATATATAAAGCGTGTACAATTTATATTCGGGAATAAATAAATACAATTTAAGTGTATATTTTATTATATATATAACACCTCATAGTAGTATGAATACATAACACTCAGTGAGTTGAATAATTTTTGCTTCAATGAAATGTTTACAATTTAAATCGAAAACGGCTTTATTGTACTTTATTTTAACAATAAAATATTTTATTTTAACAATAAAACATTTTATTTTAAATAAAGTAATTAAGTAAAGTGTAATTAACTTAGTTTTTCAAATAAACGATATATTTGTTAATGGAAAAATGTACGAGAAAAATATAAATTCGAATGAGAATGGAAAATCTGATTATGAGGATCATATACAGGTATTTGAGTTTTTTCTTGGGAAATTTCAATTATAAATAATTATTAACTGTAAATTAAGCTTACGAGATAGGCGAGAAATATAATTTAAGTTATTATTTTATTAAATTTTCTTTTTCTCGTGGTCATGTCTAAAATTGTTTGGTTTAGTTCCTTCATTCGAAAAAACATTCTAGACCTGAAGAAAATTGTTTAAATTTTCTCGTCGCAGTCAACATCTTTTGAAAGGTCTATTAAATTTTTTATGTAATCTTTTCTTACTAAGAGTGAATTGTTATTAACGTCATTAAATATTGACTCGAGCTGTTCTATGTTTTTCATCATTTGCGGGGAAGGTTTTTTAAGGCCTCCTTCTGTGAGATGGTTAGTCCAAGTATAATATTGATCATTAGAATGATCAACTATTAAACTTGGATCTTTTAATCTAAAACATATGTAGCCTGCTAAATGTTCCAGACCATCGTAGTGCAATGGTTCCAACTCTTCAGGTGCAGGTCTCATATCTTCGAATTCATTTCCATTTTTTGGTATGATTGTTCTCAAACAAATGGTGCTTAAACTTGAGACCTTGTCCAGGTCAGGGGTATCGTCTATTGGGGTATTGCCCTCAAACGATATTGACCCTTCGTTTCGGCCAAGAATGTATGACCTTAATCTATATTTAAATTCTAGAGCATCTGGGTGGTCATGAAGTCCTCCTTTAGCTCTTATCACACCAAAAAAATTTTCCAGCACATCGATAAGTTATAAGATATTTTATATCAAATTTTTTCTTCAGGTCCTCGAAGAGTAGTTTCGCTGATTTATTAGAAAATATTACACCTAAAATAAACAATTAACATTTAGAACATGCTATATTTTATATAATGTACAAATAAAATAAAATTGTTAGGCATATCTTTTTGAAATGGTAGCAATGACTTTTTTCCGATTACTTTCATATTAGGCATTACATCGTTCATTTGATCTAATATATTAAAATGATCTTCCTATAATCCAAATCCTTGCACTCTCTCTCGACTATCAGTATAAGGTGCGCGAACATTTAAACAATCAAACCAGTCATTAACCTTAAGAGAAAATACATAATTATTATCTTAAAACATATTTGTAAGTAAAATAGAAAGACCCTTACCAATTTGAAGAATTCGGCACATTTAATACAAGAATCCGATTCGAGAAGCCCTAATGTGCCACATCTGCTAATGGCTTGGGAAATGGTATGAGAAAATAATTTTGTAACTAATTTAACTTTTTGACGTCCTGAATTGCTCACTAGGATTTTCGGTCGAAATTTTACTTGCGATGCTCAAATCTGAAACCGATGTATGGTGTAGCAATTCTTCAATAGTTTTTTTTGGTAACAAATTCACCATCTATCTCAAAACCATGATCTACAAAATTATTTCTGATCAGTTTTATTAAATGTGGCACATCAGCAAATACATATATTTTTTCAATTTCATATGCAGGATTTTGAAACCAGGAATGATTTACAGATACCTCTAGCTCCGATAACAAACGGGTATTGCACCCAGCCAAATCACTAACCATGGCAACTATATGAAAACCAGTTTGTTCCACTGCTTTTATAATATTAAATAAAAGGTCTTTGGTCATTTTACAATCATAATTATAAAATATAGGCTGCTTCCAATTACCAAAAAGACCTCTTATCATAACTACATGGACGTAGTTGGCGGGTGCTACGACTTCATCTGAGGACTTATTGTATAAAAATTTGCGTTTTATCTTCATTTCGTCCAAAGAAAGTACGCAAATCTTATCCAATGGAGTCATTAAAACATTCTCCATTATTGACAAAATTTCTTTAAGCAGCCCCGGCTCAACTTCAATTTTACCACACCAACTACGTAGAGTAGACATAGCTGGCAGTGGATACATTGTTTTTAATAGAAGACGATAAGCTCTGGAACTAGCTGAATGTATTGCTATAGCATTCGAAATATCTTCTTGCGACCATTTTACTCGTTTATTAGGAGTTTCAAGCTTTTTAATTTGGCCTGGCGTAAAAATGTTTCTAATACTATCTTCCAAATTTTTAGTTTTAGAATTGTTTTTTATCAACAGTTTAAGAGATTGGTTCTCTTCCGTCAAAATTTGGTTCTCGATTTTTAACTTACTGAAATATAGTTACAAATATGTAATAATAATTAAAAAGGAAATATTTTACGTTAACTCAGATGTTAAATTTTCAATAATCTTATTTAACGCCCGGCATTCAAATACTTGAGATGGACCAGGTTCACATAAAACTGGATTGTTATTTTCTTCTAAATTTATATTTATATCTTCAATAGCTGGTAATTCACTGTAACTTATTTAATACTTATAATGAAGAAAATATAGTAATACCATAATACTATATTTTCATAAATTTTTGAATAAAACTTTACTTACAATTGTTTCTTATTTATTTTAAATATTAATAAATTTCGGGCGCAAAATTTATATTTGGATTAAATAATTGATTTAAAAAAAATTACATACCGGTTTTGATTTAATATTTCGGATACTAATTGTTTTTGAATTCGTTTTGTAAGCTTCTCATCTCTATCTTTGACTGGCTTGCCGGCTTTTCTTATTGTGTTATTGGGTAGATTTTCTGTTGGAATTGCATCCTCTTTCACAAACCGTGCGCTTTTAGGCATATACCCTAATAACATATGCTGCAAATTGTTTGAAAGATTACTTTCATCAAAATGCTTTGAACATATACGAGCATATTTAATATTAATAGTATCTGATCGTCCACATAAGTGGACCCATTTTTGGGCAAGCTCAATATTGTTCGGAAAAGAAATAAATTTAATGTTTTTATCAAAATTACAACCAAACACTGCACACCTCATTTTTATTGTTTTTATAAATAATTTCACTCACTATAATAATTGTTTAGTCACAAGAAAATGTTTATTGGACTAACGAAAAAAAACCACTTTAAATTTTTAAAAAATATGTATAAAACACCTTCACTATTAAAAAAAACTCAATGGACTCACTCACCATTATCAATTAATACAATCATCCACAATTATAAATTGCACAATGATCTTTAAACTAATTTATATTTTCACAAAATTAAAATTTTTGTTTTAAAATAGAAGATACCGTTAGTAAGATTCGCGCATATTACAATTTAGTTCAAATTAGTACTCACCATGTGACGTCACGTTTTTCAGACTTTGCGCGATGAAATGCGCAATAGCATACCTTGTAGTTTATTTTCTTTGGATGGCTTCTACACCGGGGGTTTTGACTAAACACAAAAATTTATTTTCAAAATAAAATTAAAATATCTAAGGGCGAAAAATAAGAAAATAAAATTTCGCTCTTTAGAGAGCTGCTTTTAATTTTTATGCATTTTGTTTTGTAAGACAAAAACTTTTTAAGGGCAAAATAAAATAAAAATCGGAACACTGGTATAAATCTGTGAGAGGATTATATTTTTATTTTTAAAATAGTTTTACCTGAACAAAATTTTACTTTGCGTATTATTATTTCTTGGAATTAATTTTTTGGAATGAAATTTTCTTCTTGTGAAATTTTCTTGGAATTAATTTTTGAACACTTTTGATATCACATCAATTATAATAATTTAATTAATTAATTGATTGCCGCCTACGTAAAATAAGTATAACATTGTTTAATTTCAATTAATTAAACTAATTAAAAATTATTTTTAAATTAACAAAAATACGCTTCGAAATTAACTATACATGGTCGCGTTTAACTTTACTCTATTCCAAAAGTCAAAACTATAGAGAGTCCAAAACTATATAGGGTGTGTTTTTTTTCTATATCTGAGAGATCGGAGCGATAAAATAAAATCTGTATCAGACAGAGGCGTAGCTAGGGGGGGGCAAGGGGGCGGTCCGCCCGGGTGTCACCCGTTTTGGGGTGACACCCGACCTTAAAAAAACTTAAACAAACCATCACAATGTTTTCAACGATAAATCACTAAGAAACCATTTTAGCCAGGTTATCCATATAATTTTAATTTATAAATTATGATAACTTATAAATGTGTCCTATAAATGTGTCCTATTGGTTCAAAAAGGATCTATTCTACTTTTTAAAATTTTTGAGTTATTACGTAAAATAAAATTTCAACAATATGTGTGTATTTCTTTTTTTTTTAATCGAATCAACATGTTGAGCATTGAATACCATCACCACAATTACTCAATAGCTTTGAATATTCCTATAGATAGCATATTAACCGTTTTCTTTTACGGTACATTATTTAGTATGCAAGAATGATTCTTTAACGACCAGGTCAGAAAACACATATACTGAATAATGTATAGGAAAAGTGGTATCCGTCGATAATGTGGCACCCTGTGTCGACAGGGTGGCACCCTTGAGTTCTGTTCTATTCCAAAATTGTGTTTCTATTCCAAAATTATTTCTAAAATATCAGCTTATTATAAGTTTTGCTGTTCAGTGTATACACCTTTGGTACATACACTGAATCTGATCTACGCGATGAAATTTCTTATCGTCAATGGTTTGATTGGTAGTAAGAGTTTTACCACAAATAAAACACCAAGCCTTAGATCAAAAAAATTGTCTTTTTTATTCCAAATATTTCGGTCCTTTTATTTGGGACCTTCTTCAGTGTAATTCTTTTGTGTTATCCTGAACACATTAAACTTAATACTCTTAATATCAGCTTAACTTTTCTACCCTACCTCTAATATGTTTTACATTTCAAAAAAATTAATTGCAAACACCTAAGGAAACCAATAAACAATCAAATCACCATGTTTGTAAATAATCTCAAATTAATTTTTTTTCCTTTATCTTGAAACTAGTATATTGGAATGGATCGTTTTCGAATGGACACATAAATAATTACTGTGGAATAAAATGGTAGTTATGCAATTACTACAGTTTTGCAAATTTTTATAGGTAGATACATACTAATCCTGTTTGTTTTCAGTTTTATAATATTAATGATAAAATTTAATAAGACAAAAATATTTAATAACATTGCAATATTGCAATAAAGAAATCATTTGTCAAATACATGAGTGTATTGCTTTGACAAAATAAAAAAAAATTGAGTTTATGTTAATCAAATCCATTTTTTAATTGTGATACATAAGAAGATATGGCCTATGGGACTAATTGAACAAAATCTGGGATTAATTTCCATTTAGTCAATTATATGATGGTTATGATTTCGGATCTTGGACATCTGTCCAATATAACGAACTTAAGGATGAATTTTACACAATGTGCAAAACCGGGAGATCATTGGATTTTTGTCCGCTGTTTGGATTTAAATAAAACTTACGTCCAATAATTTCGAATTGTAATTGGATTTTATCTGGGATATTCGTCTTACTGATTGTAAATGGTAACATTTTGAACATTTTACATGGAAGGTTTTATAAGATATATTTCGTTTACGTTCTTGACTATATTATTAGAACAGCATATTAGTAGAAAAAACGAAATTTCTAAACGAATTTTAAGTTTTTAGGCATATTATCATTATTGAGGATGAAGATTGACTTTAGTTTTTTCAATTCGTTTTAATTGTATTGTAAGTTAAAATTACATAATGCCAATTTTCACGAACTTACATTTATGTATTTTAATTTTATTAAAAAACGGTTTCGCAATTTTTAGAATAACCCAATTTTAAAAAGTGGAAAACTTTGAAAACGAGGTTAAAACTTCATAAAACGATAGAAGACGCAGTCTTGCTATTAATAGATAATGAAAAACAGAAGTGGAAACATCTTTTATCCAGATTATTGGATATAACTTTGTTTTTATCTAAAGAAACCCTAGCATTTCGTGGATATGATGAAGGACAAAGTTCTTTAAATAAAGACAATTTCTCAGAACTTATCAAACTACTGTAAAAGTATGATGTAGTATTAAAAGAAGACATCTTGAATTAAATATTTAAAAAAATATAAAAATTTTGGCTAAAGATTTTAGAATTACGTTTGACAGCACACCTGACATTTCACATATTGATCAAATGTCAGAAGTGATTCGTTATGTGAAAATTGATGATAAAAAAGTGGAAATCAAAGAAGTATTCCTTGGATTTTTTCCTTTACATGGAAAAAAAGCCGCTGATTTAAGCGATGAAATTCTTAAAAATCTTGAAAATGACGGTTTAGATGTTATATGAATTGTCGTTCCCAAGGTTATGATAATGCAGCTGTTATGAGTGGTATACATGGAGGAGTGCAAGCTATTATTAAAGCAAAAAACAACAAAATTATTAACAACAACAATAATTAACAACAATATTTGTTGGTGTATAGATCATTCAATTAATTTAGGTGACCAACACTCATTTGCACAAAATGAAGCTTTTGTAACATTTTTTGGAACAGTGGAATTTTTACATTTTTTTCTGCTTCTACTAGCCGCTGGAAAGAGCTTGTTAAACACAGCAAAGCAACTTTTAAAAAACTCTCAACAACGCGTTGGAATGCTCATTATGCTACAGTTAAAGTATTGGATGAACATTTTAATGGGATTGTGGCTACTGTTGAGAAATTAAGTGATCACTGATCAA
Organism: Diogma glabrata; assembly: GCA_963693315.1. Classification (NCBI taxonomy): domain Eukaryota; kingdom Metazoa; phylum Arthropoda; class Insecta; order Diptera; family Cylindrotomidae; genus Diogma; species Diogma glabrata. The sequence goes on along the minus strand of OY856188.1, from coordinate 92,717,222 downwards.
CAAGAAAATGTAGACTCTAGAGGCGCTGCACAGAACCTTATGCGTGGTGATTGTGTGTGATTTTACATTTCTTTGCCATCTTTTGTTTCGGAATGATGTTTTAAGGCGAATAAATTGTGCTTGGATTGTATTGCAAAGCACAGGTTTGAATATTGATCAATTAGTTATAAAAATACAGTCACTTCGTCTTTATATTGAAGAAAAACCTAGTCATATTGTACAAGAGGCAATAGATTTTACTGTAAAAAAAATCGGAGGACTACGACATTCCAATTGAAAGACGAATTCGTGGTAAAAAACGAATGGCTGGTGAGTTGGTCCCTGATGTAGGACTGACACTAAGAGCGGAACTTAAAAAGGACATGTGTGAATGTCTTGACCGATTCAATGTTGAACTCCGAACAAGATTAAAGTCAGTCCAAGATGTAGCTTCATTGTTCGAGGTTGTGCAGACAAACGCACTGTGGTTTTGGCGAACAGTAAAAAGTTGGAGTTATCTGAATCAAAATTTACCGGATCTTATGATGAGGTATCAGATCAAAACAGAACTCGTCATAGAGATACTAAGGTTGAGAAGGCATTTAAAAGCGGCCAATGTAACAGTTTCTAACTGGGTGTGCCTACAGACTTTGTGCCTACAGAAATTGATCGTGGAAGGGGATTTTACAGAATCTCTTCCGAATAACCATAGCATTAAAGTTATTTATGACTATTTGCGTATCAGTGGCTTCAAGTAAGAGGAGTTTCAGCAAATTAAAATTAATTAAAAATTACATGCTGGCAATAATGAGGCTTAACAATCGAGGCATATTAACAATAGAACATGAGGCAACACAAAATATAAATTTTGAAGATGTGATTTCTAAGTAGGCAGCTGGTTAAAGCTAGAAAAATTTTATTTAAAATGTGTGTACATAATATGTATGTGAGAGTATATTAATTCTACTCTCATTTTTCTTTTACTATACCCTAACATAAAAGTTTCATTTTCATACATCAATGTGAAAGAATGTATAATAAAACAGTATTCTAATTATATGTAACTTATTAATAATAATGCTCATTTGTATTAATTAAATAAAATTATAAATTACGTTTATTGACTCTTTATTAATATTAACAGTTTTCATTCTTGGGGTGACACCACAATATCCGCCCCGGGTGTCACCCATGCTAGCTACGCCACTGGTATCAGATATATCGTATAATATTTTCCTCCGATAATTAATTATCAGATATGAAATATATTCTCTGAGTTTTTTTCCGCCAAATAAAATAAAAAAAAATTTATTAAATAAATTTAAATTTTATTAAAAAACTTATTTAAATTTGTTTTTAATCGAAACATTACCTACAATTTTTTAAATTTATACTTTAAACGATGACTAAAAAAAATATCTGTAATATCTGTAAAAGTTTTCAGAGAGAAAATATATGATCTGAGATATATCTGAGAATGAAAAAAAACACGGAACAAATATAGCCGTGTTCGATTTGACTGAAGCAACTGATACAACTGAAAAATTGAATGCAATTGTTGTTGTTTTTTCAGTTGTTTCAGTCAAATCGAACGCGCACTATATCAGATATATCCGAGAATGCAAAAAAACACAGATAATTTTTTTGACGTTTAAAATATCTCTCCGATCTTCTCCGATATAGAAAAAAACTCACTCTATAAAGTAAAGTGTTACGTTACTAATTTAACTAAGAATTTTAAAATTCCTAGTTAAATTAGTGACGTAAATTAATAATTGACTTTAAGAAATTGACTTTAAATTAATAAGGAATTTTAAAATTTAGGGCCATATCGACAGACGCAACTACAACTTTTAGTTGTAGTCACAGTTTTTTCGAAATTGATGTTCAAAACTGGTATTTTTAAACCACATTAAAACTACGAATTTAGTTGAGATTTTGATGGTATTTTTAAACGTTTTTTATTTATTTAGCGTATGGTTTTTTTTTGTGACACATTAAAAAATTAAACTTAAAAATAGGTAGACTCTTCTATGAAATCTACCTAAAACAATACATGAATACACATTAAATGAACTTACAATCGATTTGATTGCGTGTCTTTTAAGTAAAAATTAAAAAGTAAAATATTTGAACATTGGGCAGTACATTTGAACATTAGATGTTTACATCGAGCGAGTCTATTTATGCTACTACATCGGGAGTTGCCAAATGGATGTCTGAGATGTTGCCATTGTAACGTCGAACTGGACACACAGTTGCAATGTGTTTTATAGTTTGTTGTGGAGCGCCGCAGTCACACTCAGGGGACTCTGAAATGCCCCACTTGTAGAAAGAGTCAGCACAACGTCCATGATTCGTTCTTATTCGGTTTAATGTAGTCCAGGTATGACGTGGCAAATCGAAACCAGGTTGGGTAGAAGTCGGGTTAGTAATAGAAAGGCCAGTTGTGTTGTAATGTTGCCAGGAGGTGTCCCAGGCATCCAAGATATTAAAATCAGTTGCCAGCAGGTTGCTGGCAGTTTTATGTGGAGGCTTTCTTGACTACAATCGACAACGAGTGTGATCACCGTAATATTCGTGCAAGGGTAACGTGGTGTTGTTGGTTACCTTTTTATGTTCACGCATGAGAGCATGCGAGCGTCTGAGTGCAGGTGGAGCGATATTGCTTAACACAGGGAGCCAAGCCCAGGTAACAATTTAACCTAGGTAATCATTGAGTAAAACTTTAAAAGAGGAATTTAAAATGGAAGGGGAAATATAAAATTCTTAAACTGTGCATGAGAAAAGTTTTATACAAGCTCTACTCAAGGAGAAAAGGCGTATGAAAAAATATTCTTTATTCAAGAAGACATATATAATGCTTTATATATGTTTTATATAAGTGTTTGAATAAAGTTGTACAAAAGTTGTTATTCAAGGCTTATTCAAATACTGTCAAAATGTTACTTGAATAAAGTGCTTGAGTAAATCTTTTCTCAAGAGAATTATTCAGTACCTATTCAAGAAGCGATGCCACTGAAAAAAAAATTGGTGATTGTTTCCTTTGGTTATTTTGGTTAATTGGCGCATTAAACTCCTTTGTTTTTGTATATTGCTGCTATTGAGTTAATCTTTTATCGGAAATTACAATTTATTTTACACATTTCGCATCTTTACAAACGCTTGTAGCAGGGATCGAACTCGTAACCTTTGGTTCTCCAGGACCGTACGCTATCCACTTCTCTATTTGGCAGCTGTCATAAAGAAAATTGAAACTTAATCAATATTGTTTAACAAATTATTTGTACACATTTCAAGTTTCGGACCACTACCACGACCATGAATTAATTTTTATTCAAACATTTTGATTAGGAATGCATATTAAAGTGTACTAATGGTTTCCTAAAATGAGAATATATGGGTTTTTGTTAAAAATAATATTGGTTATGATTGAGGACAATCTCGATATGCAAATGATTTTGCATATTCATATACGATATCTACGCATATGTGTTTCCATTCAATTGTACGATTAAAAATGATTAAAGAATAAAAATAAAATAAAAAAAGGAAAATAAAATTCATAAATAAAAACGTGCCTAGCAGGAATCGAACACAGGCCCTATAACGTCTTCCTCATCGTTTACCCTTACGCACTTGTTCATTAAATCAATTTCCACGACAGGAATAAAACGTAACTCAATACAGAATAAAAGCATTACTCAAGCTTCGTAAGGGGTATAGTTTGCTGTGGTTGATATTACGTTCAGTTGCACAATTTGGCTGGTTAATAAATAAATGTTAAATGATCATATTAAATAAACGTTCTGCGGAATATTTTCCATAAGTCAGTTCCAATCTGTTGCAAGTTTTGATATAATTTTTTCACAAGAAAATTGCGCACAATATGGCGATTACATACATTTAATACAAAAAGAATTGTATGACAAATTATCATCAGTTTATTTGTTTGTTGACCAACTCAAATCATTATATAAACCATGATCAGAAATGGTAAATCTCAATCAATATATAAACTATCATCAGAAAGGTTTGATTAAATGGTTGCGGAATAATGGCAATTGCAAATTTCCATTGACGAAAATATCTCTACCATTTTGAAATAATCTTTTGTATTAATCAATAATAGTTTGTTAAAGTTCTTAAAGGTTCGTTGACTTTTTAAACACATCGATAAGTGATTTAATAAAAAAACACACAATCCCGAATTAAACAACGAACTGTCAAAAATATTGACAGATCGATTTGTTGTAAATCTTTTAATATTCATTGAAAACAGCCGTATATAAGAAATATTACTTGAGTAACAATTTTCTTGAATACTACTAAAATTATTATACATAAATAAAGTCGTATACAAGGAACTATCCTTGGGTAAGAATCTTCTTGGATTCTTCCTAAAAGTTGTACTTTAATAAAGGTTTATATAAGGGATAGAATTCTTGAGTAAAAACATCTTGAATACTACCTTAAAAGTTATATGTGAATAAAACCTTATAAAAGGTATTATACTTGAGTAACATTTGCTTGAATATGCCCTAAATATTTATTATTGAATTAAGCTTTACTTAAGGAATTATATAAGAAACTTAGTGAATCTAGTCTTTTACAAGCTTTTTTTAGGTAAAGCTTGAATAATATGGTCTAACACAATGCTTTCTCAAGTTAAGTTGGTATAATTTAAAAATTTTAGGCGAAATTGTTACCTGGGAGGTAAAGGGGTGGACCTGATAGTACCACTTATAGTACGCATCGTAGCATGCAGCTGGCAGTCAACTTTTTGAGTATGTGTGCTATTCAACCAGACTGGTGCGCCATACTCAGCCACTGAGTAAACCAGACTTAGAGCAGTTGTTCGGAGGGTAGCTGGAGTAGCACCCCATGTAGAGCCTGCCAGTTTGTGCAATATATTGTTTCTCGTTTTAAGTTTTTGTGACGTATTTTCTAGGTGGAGTTTAAAAGAAAGAGTTCTATCGAGAGTAATGCCCAGGTACTTTGGCTGTTGATTGTATTTAATGACAGTGCCGTTAAATAACACTGATAGTTCGTGTTTTGCCAGTTTGTTGTTTAAGTGGAAACAGGAGCTCTCGGTTTTACTTAGATTGGGAAATAAACTCCACGTTCGAAAATAGTCATTCATTATCGCTAGGTCAGTTGAGAGCAAATCCTCCAATACACCCATGTCTTTGTTTTGAGTGGCCAGGGTCCAATCATCAGCGTAACCAAATTTCTTTGATGTTGTGTCAGGAATGTCATGAATGTACAGATTAAAAAGTAATGGCGCCAGGACGGAACCCTGTGGTAAACCATTGTTAAGCATTTTAGACCTACTGCAGGAATTATTTAGATGAACTTTGAATACACGATTACTCAGCATGTTGTTAATTAAACGCGAGATGGTGCTACAAGGTATTGCATTGAACAGCTTATATATAATCCCAATTCGCCAGACCGTGTCATATGCTGCAGTAAGATCGATGAATACTGCGCCTGTTTTTAGTTGTTTTTGATACCCAGCTTCGATATAGGATGTTAGAGCGAGCAGTTGGTCAGTGCAACTGCGATTGGGACGAAAACCAGCTTGTTCGACTGGGATCTGGTCATTCAATATCGGTGCGATACGATTGTATATGAGCCGTTCTAGCAATTTATAGCAGGTGCTCAAAAGGGCAATCGGGCGATAGCTTCCTGGTTCATTGGATGGTTTACCTGGCTTAAGTATCGCTATCACTTTCGTAGTCTTAAAATGTTTTGGTAGGTTGCCGGTTTCTAGGACATTCGAGAAAAATTTAGTTAGCCACTGTTTTACATTTTTTCCAGCATTCTTAAGAAATTCTGGAAAAATGCCATCGTAGCCAGCTGCTTTTCCGTTTTTTGTTTGGGACAGAGCTGATTCTAGTTCTTCGCTACTAAAAGAGTTCGCATACTTCGATAGAGACGAGCAATTACGCTTCATTTCTCTTAATTTGCGTTTAATTGTTCTCTTATGAAGGCGATTAATAGAAGCACGAGACATATTTACTATGTGATTTGCGATGTCCTCTGGATTTATTTCATTGTTAGCACGAGTAATTGAGTTTGAGCCACCCAGTTTCCGAAGGAGACTCCATGCTTCCCTGCTTGAATGGGAAAAATCAATGTTTTCAACAGCGTTAATCCACTTTTGTTTTCTCGCGGCGTCCAGTGAGTATATTAAGTCATCGGCCACGTCTGCCTCACCACTACTAAGGTACTCCTCATATAATATATCACTCTCTTTACTCCAGCCAGGAATATATTCTTCACGAAAGCCTCTTGGGATGCATTTCTTTGCAGTTGAGATGATGGCTCCAACAAATCTATCGTAATTTTTAGGAATGGGTTGGATCCAGCGAATCACTGCATCCAACTTCATCCTATATTTATCCCAATCAGCTTTGTTAAAATTCCATCTAGGTTGAGGAGTAGAGTTAACGAGTGGAATTTGGATTCCTACCTCAAGAATTACTGGACGATGTTGAGAGCGTGGAAAACCTTGTAAGACAGCCCTAGATATTGGAATAGGGTTACGTTGTTCGTTTTTTGTGGAAAAACAGAGGTCGGGATTATAATCACGTCGCCATCTTGCAGATCTAAAGGTTTTCAAGTCTTTCGCATCATATACCAGGAACATGTTGTTATCATCCGCCCAGTCGGTCAGTTGCACGCCATTGGTATTATTATTTGAGTAGGACCACTGAGTGTGATGGCTATTGAAGTCACCAGCATATATTGCTGGATGATAAAATAATGGTAGAGTAGCAACTGGCCATCCTGTATTTGGAGGCTTGTATACGTTTACAATTTTCGTGTCCGATATATCAACAACAATAAGATGTATATCGTTGTCCGTCTGTGTAAGTACGTGCGTGCAGTTCAGGATTTCTGACTTAACATACGTGGCAGATCCATATGATTGATGGTAAATAGCACTAATTAATTTGTAACCAACAATGTTTCCTCTAGAGGTAAGTTGCGCTTCATCTGCTGCATGCGTTTCTTGCAGAATTATAACGTCGATGTCGTAATCTTTTAATAATCTTTGTATATGTTCAGTTTTTGACTTGCTTATGCCTTCAATGTTTAATTGCAAAATACGGACTGAAGGTCCAATATTTTTTGTCTTATGGTGCTGAAAAGTACCGTTGTTATTGTGATTTTGATTTTGGTTCATATTTATTTTTTTTTTGTTTTTTTTTTGTATCACAGCCAAGAGTTCGAAATGAAATGTTTGGCTACCAAGTTGAAATAGACTATTTGCGTAATCCAGGGTGCAGCACGAGGAGCTTATTTATTTCACACACCCCGACACGTGATTTAAAACTATAATTTTTCGAACACAGCAATAATTAGAAATCAATAATTATGTATTAAAATTTATTGCAATACTAGCAGGACCCGGCGTGCTTTGCTACGCTTATAAATAAAGTTTGTGCACAGACATTTTGTTGACGTAGTAGCAATGATTTCAAAAAGTAGTAATGAGAAATGATAGCGTAGTTTTTAATTTTTGTTTTTAAAAATATGAATGAAAAATAATCAGTACTTTAGCTCATCAGCTCGAATATATGAAAAATTGGCGATCAAATAAGTTTTCGAGTAAGCTATAAAAAAATTTAAATGACTTGTTGAATTAGTAGAGGTGTGTCATCACTCATCTCTATATAGAACATTATACAGAACAAAAATAGATTCACAAATGTTCACAGTGCTCATGCATTGTATTTGTACCCGACACGAAACACGAAAAAACTGTTCTAAAGAAGTTTTTCTAAGAGAAAATGAAAAATGCTTTCAAATTGCAAAACTCAAGTGAATTACAATAATTACTTTGATCTTAATCACTCACAAAATCTCTTAAAATTTTATTTGTACACCAAATAGCGTAAAGGTTTGGTTTATTTAACATCGGTTGCATATTGCCGCTATCTCATAAGAAAGAAAACTCGAGAAAACTCGTAAAGATAACATTCAATTAACATTGTGTCATTTTTATTGCAAATTATTTATTTTAATATGGAACGAATTTTAAAATGTCGTTTTAATTCTATTTATTTATTCGAATACTTGTGGGTACACTTTATTTTTTGTTTTTCCGTCTGGTGCGTACACGAATAAATCAGAAGGTTTTCCTAACGCGCCAGCCACATAAAGTTGTCCATGTCCATGTGAGAAGAACGGACTCTCCAAATCTAGTCCACATACTTGCAGTAACTGTCCGTGTGCTTTGTTGATGGTAATTGGAAAAGCGAGTTGCACTGGAAACTAAACGTTTGAATCTGTTGGGATCATTGAAATATGTGGCCTGTCTGTCGTGGCAGCACTACATCTTCCTCTTCGAATTTTCCACTCAAAATTGTAGCTTCTATGACAGTGTTCATCATCTTTTTCCCCGAAGTTCAAAAAAGTTTGTGCAATTTCAAAATATGTGACATATTTGAAATTACAATATGTGTCACAACAACACATATAAACCATATAGGCTCTACAACATAATGCTTTTTAAGACGTTGATGGACGCAAATTTCTTTTTTTTATATTCTTCTTAAAGAATGGAAAACTTAATAATAAATCCTTTCACATAATAATGTACGATATAGGGCAATATTTCATGATAGGATGGAGGAAATAAAAACAATATACTGTTTTTTTTTTCAAATTTGCTTTGCTAATTTCAAAGCTAAAATTAGGTTCCTAATTATCCTAGTGCTAGAAGCATTTACCAAGATCATATAACGCATTGTTTACCTCAAGCCAGCATATATAGTAATTATATGGAAGCTCTTTTATTCGAGCAAGCAAAAAGTTCATTCTTTTAAAAATAAAAAAATTACGTCCATCAACACCTTAGAAAGCATGTTCTTATGTGTTGTTGTGACACACATCGTAATTCCTACTACCCAACACATTTTATTTTAAAAAATATTGCGACGCTGATGCATAGGCTGACTTCACCACAGCTCTGGAAACATAGTGTTCTGGATATATAATGAGCTAATATCTATCAAATACTTTAATTAAAAGCTAACCAATATTATGGACTTCGTAGTTCTAATAATAAAAATATTAAAGCAAGCAGTAGTATCCCAACAAACATAAATTCTGTTGTACGAGAAAAAGTAAAAAAAAATTTTATCGGAAGTGACAAACCGGAAGTTAGGATGCAGAACTGTTGTAAACCGTACTAAATGTGTATGTACCAAATTTCATCCCATTCGATTATCAGGTACAGAAGTTATTGAGCTTCCAAAATAACAGGTGCTTGGAGGACCCCCTACCACTTTGTTCACTATCGCTAAAAAAACTAATCAGTTCCTTGCCATACATATTCGCATCTTTTTGCAAAGTGTAATCAAAATTACTTAACGAACGAATGTTGTATGCATCCAACAAACATTGAAACAATAAACAGGTGTTAGGGAGGACCCCACCACTTATCCCAATATTGTCCAAAAACTAATCAATTCTTTGTCATTAAAGACTTCATCTTTTCCAAAGTGGCATTAAAATTGATTAATGAATGAAATCTGTATGCTCCCAACAAACTTTAAAAACAAAGTGTGAAAAGTCAGCAGTTGTATGGTAGACCCCCCGCCACTTTGATGAATGTGTTTCAAAAGATGATAACTATCTTCTTACACTAATTGGAACCTTTCCCATAAGTTTTATCATAATCACTTCATTATTTTAGGCTGTAGTATGCATTTAGGCACTGAAAACACTGCCAACAATTTACAAAAAAAAATTTTACCGGAAGTGAAAAACCGGAAGTTGGGATGCAGAATTGTTGTGAACCGTACCAAATGCTCATGTACCAAGTTTCATCCAATTCGATTATCAGGTACAGATGTTATTGAGCTATTAAAAAAAACAGGTGTATGGGACACCCCCCACCACTTTGTTTACTATCGCTCAAAAACTAATCAGTTCCTTGCCATACATGTTTGCATCTTTTTTCAAAGTGTCATCAAAATTCGTTCACGAACGAATGCTGTGTGCTCCCAACAAACATTGAAAAAGTGTGACACAGTAAACAGGAGGGGACAGTGTTCGGGAGGACCCCTGTAGTGATCTTCAGATCCACTACAATGTCTCAAGCCTTCTCATTCATACAACCAAAGTTCCAATCAAAGAACCTTAATCTCATTCATTATAACCACATTATAACCAAAAATCCAATTAAAGAACCTTAATAATATTTCAAGCCATATTCATATTTTCCGTTAGACAAAACAAATTCCATTTGAATCAAAATAATTTCAATAATTTCACTTCTCAAAACAAATTCCATTTGAAACAAAATAGTTTCAATAATTTAACTTCTCAAAACAATCTTTGAAAATTTTGTCTTCAAGCAAAAGCATAAGACAAAATTTTCATCAACAATAAAATCCAGAAAAATATTATTAGCAACATTGTATTAACAATGATCTAATTCATATTACTGTAGGATGCAACCCAATCTCTTAATAATAACTTTCCCACAGAAAAAGATTCGTTCTCATAATTTTGCAAACGCAAAATATTTCCAAGCAATATCATAGCATGATGCATATGAATAAATATATTTCCAATATACAACGGAAATAAATAAATAATAAAAAATAACTTCTTATATTCCCTATGAAGAAAATCAAAGAAAAGAAATTCAAATCAAATTCAATGAATGCAATCTTTTGTTATGCGTTTAGTTTTTTGCAACAACGATTATGCATAAATAGATGGAAATCCCAAAGAGTTAGTTAGTCGGATCGCGATTTTAGTAGAAGAGTAAATCCTCGACATGGATTTACGAAAAACGGAAAACAAGTGAATTAAAAAGTGTAGTTTTATGGTGAATTGATAATAAGTGTTCTTTGTATTTTCAAAAGAAAATAAGTCATAAAAAATTATATTCGAATTAAATGTTTGCTCAAAAATTGAGTAGTGTTCTTTTTATGTTCAAAATAAAATAAGTTATAAAAAATTATACTCGAATTAAATGTTTGTTCACAAACTAATCCAGGAAAATAAGAGATTCAGGTAAATTAAATAAAAAATAATAAATGTACAAATTTAAAAAAAATTAATGTGTTTTTGTTAAGAAAACTCACCAATCTGAGAATGAGGATAAACTCACAAAACTGAGAACGGGAGGAAGAACTCACAAGTAAGTGCATTTAAAATATATAAAGTAAATCTCCATAAGAGTGGTAGCTACAATTGGCGCAGCCGGTATTTTTTGAGTAGAGTACCCAGTACTCATAATTCTCAAAACACAAACTTACAAAAATTAAAATAAAATTAAAATTAAAATTAAATTAAAATAAAAGTGATAATTAAAAGTGAAACAGTGGTTAATAGGCCAAAGAGCCAATAGAAAAATTTAATTGACCAACTACCCGGACTGGGTACACAAGGTCTTGTCACCCGTTCCTGTCTAAACCAGATATAAAACCAACGTTCATCAGACACATCAAAGGAGTGTCCAACATTTAATAGAAAAATTAAAACAACGTTCATCAGACACATCAAAGGAGTGTCCAACATTGTAGAAATTTACAAACATCGTTCATCAGGCCTAACACGGAGGGTCAAATAATCAAGGAAAGTTTTTTTTTGTAAGGTCAGAACATTTATTTATTAAAATAAAATTAATAATACAAAATTTTGAAAAATTTTTAAAATAAATATAATTAAATAAGTTTTAAATTTTTTTTTTGTTATTGAAAAATTGAATTTTTTATTTTTGTATAATCTCAATAACAAAAAATGTTTTTTTAAATTGCTAGTTGAAAAATTAAATTTTATATGTTTCTCTAAAAAGTAATAAATAAAATAAATGATAATTTGGTGTGGAGTTTTCTCGATAACAATTTTATTGAAATTAATTTGGTTTAACAATTACGGTAATCGTTTTACAAAAAACAAAAGGTTTTTCACAGTTTAACCTTTCGCGAGAAATAAAAAAAACTCACTTAAAAACTATTACATGTCTACAAATATATGTCTAGAATAGACAAGATAATTAGGACAACGCGAAACAAATCCTATTCAGACACAGATTTAGCAAAGAAAGCGACAAAAAAAAATTTAAAAACGTGTTAGACAACGAATTAGATAAAATGATTACAGAAATTATAGAGGATTTAAAAAAAAGAAACCAGTGGTAGCTCAAAATAACGAGAACAAGCTCAACAGAAATAATTTCAAATTTTCAAGACTTAGACTTAGTTGAAGATCAATACAAAAGCAAAATGGCCAAGAAATATTAACACATAGGGTTAGTAAACTTATATTCATACCTTCCAACATTCAGCGGAGAACGATCAGATAGAACCAAAGCAGAAGCTATGTTTTTTATATGTAGTTACGACCGCGCTTATAATAACATGGACGAGGCAAATGAACCTTACTTTGTAAATGTAGTAATAGATAAAATACGATACCCTCTATGTGACGAACTATATGGTGTAAACTGTACTACATAATTTTTCATATATTAAGAAAATTTTTAGAAACAAAGTATGTCAAAGACAGTTTGGAACGAAATCACAACAAAGAGCTGAGTAATTGTCAACAATTAAAAAATGAAAATATAACAAGTTATGCGGACAGACTTCAAATGTTAGTTAGAGAAACTAAAAAGTGGTACAAGTGGTTAAATAAGCAAACGGTCAATCACCAAAACCAATGGAAATAATTTTAGGAATAATTAAAATCAATGTTATTAAAATTTTAGAAAATTTTTTTTTGATATTAGATGAACTTAATTTAAACAAGCATTAATAAGCTACTTTTAACAGGATAGATAGTTTTGATGAACCAAACGGTTGAAACAAGAGGATGTTTTCATTAACGTCATTGATCACCACACTGTAAACACAGTTCAAATATACCAGAACATCAGAGACGTCTGAGACTGGGGTTGATCAATACAATATGATAACATCACATCGAATTTTTCCAGGAGACTCGAACATCTCCAAAACGGAAGTTTTGTAAACTTAAATAGATTCTATTTCGACATACAAAACTAACCAAAAGGTTTACAATTAGATTTACACGGTAAAGTACTTAAAAGATTTTTGAGAAAGGCATTAGTATACTCAAAACTATAAAAAATACAAAAATCATAAATAACAACTTAAGCAAATTAAAATAAGTTCCATCGATTTTCAAATAATTTTTTTTGGTATTTAAAAATACAAATAAAAGGCAAAATAGCGTAAGCCCTGAAAATCAATATTTAAAAATACATAAAAATATAAGGCAGAATAGCATAAGCCCTGAAAATCAATATTTAAAAATACATAAAAATATAAGGCAGAATAGCGTAAGCCCTGACATACAAATAAAAGGCAGAATAGCGTAAGCCCTGACGTTCAAATAAAAGGCAGAATAGCGTGAGCCCTGACATACAAATAAAAGGCAGAATAGCGTAAGCCCTGACCTACAAATAAAAGGCAAAATAGCGTAAGCCCTGAAAATCAATATTTAGAAATTCATACAAAGAAAAGGCAGAATAGCGTAAGCCCTGACATAGAAGTAAAAGGCAAAATAGCGTAAGCCCTGAAAATTAATATTTAAAAATTCATACAAATAAAAGGCAGAATAGCGTAAGCCCTGACAAACAATATCTAAAAATTCATACAAATAAAAGACAGAATAGCGAAAGCCCTGACACAGAAAACATGATTCAAACCAATATTGGACAACCTAACGTAAGTCCTGATATTAATTGACATATAATAAGTTTAAATCATAAAAAGAACGAAAAATCTCTAACTACAAATACGATAAACAACACAGAAAATGCATCAACTTCAAACGATTTAAATTCCAAAATATCGTATTCAACAAAAGAAAATAAATTTACAATCACTACGCTAGACAGTCATACAGAAAACAAAAACAATGAAAATATACATAACCAAAACAAAAAGCATATAAAAACAAACGAAGGACCAAAATACGAAATATTTAACGTAAACAATGATCAACTAGAACAACTAAACAAAACAAATGTCATTTCACAATTTACAAACGATAGAAATTTTAATGAACTTGACCCAGAGAAAACAGATGATGGAAAAGCATTATATAATAATCAAAATAATTTTCATCAAGACGACCAAGACGAGAAAAAAGAATTGAATATAAATTATAAAATTCATACGGAAGTAGATAGCCAAAAAAAAACTAAGATAAGAACAGAAATATTAAATGAAATATATACAAATAAGAATTTAGCGAAAAATATTATACCAGGGCGTAGTAAAAAAGCAAACAAAATAAAATTCGAAAACGAAAGTGACGAAGAATTGATATGCGCCGCTGAAAAAATTATGCCAGGAGTATATACGGCAAATACTTTAACAACACCGGAAAATTCTGAAATATTAGTAGGGGTACTAAATACAAATGAAGAAAGCGTAGAAATAGCTAATTACTTTCCAACTGTTTATAAATTGAAAGACTACGATATCGTAAGAAATTTTAAGGAAACTAATTCTCAAACTTTACATGTTAGGAAAAATATTACTTCACTAAAACAAAACAAACGGACTGTAGAAATTTTAAATAATTTAATGGTGGATGAAACTCTAAATTATGAGGAAAAAAAATCCATTAGGGAAATTTGTGAACATTACAGTGACATATTTCATTTAGCAGGGGAAAAATTAACATACACATCAGTAGTTACGCATGAATTAATCGTATCAGATCATATACTATAAACTAATATCGCATTTTGGTATTCCGAAAGTTTTACTAACGGATCAAGATTCGAATTTTATGAGTGAAGTTTTCAAACAAGCTTGTAAATTCCTCAAAATAAAAAAGATAGAGACAACAGCGTATCATCCCCAATCAAACGGCATTTTAAACAGAAGTCACAGACCTTTAGGCGAATACTTAAGAAACTTTGTAGAAAATGATCAACAAAACTGGAACCAATGGTTAAGACAAGCAGTTTTTTGTCCACAACAACACACCAAATAGTAGATTAAAACTAACGCCAGTGGAATACTTATACGGATTTAATGTAGCACTACCGACAAATTTAAAAACCTAACCCAGCCCAGTTTGTAATAATGAAAATTATTACTATATTATAAAAAACAAAACACAAATAGCAAATTTAATTAACAAGGAATTCCTAGGCAAATCGAAAGAAACAAACGAGAAATACTACGACCGGTATGTTAATCAAATCGATTTTGAAATAAGAGACAGAGCTTACGTAAAAAATGAGGCGAGAAAAAATAAGTTATCCGAAAATTGGACAGGCCCTTACGAAGTCGGTCAAATAAATGGGCCGGTAAATTGTACGTTGAAAATCAAAAGCAGCAACAAAGTAATTCATTTTAATAGACTAAAATTAGAAGACGAATAATAGAGTAAAATAGAGCCACAAAAATAAGAAATTGATTGTGCAAACAAACAAAATAAAACAAATTAATGTCAAATTATTGTTTTTTATTAATTTAAACAAGGATAATATTTTTTTTTGAATAAAAATTAAGGAAAAATAAAAATAAATGAAAATAAATAATAAACAAAACTTAATTTTTGAAAACAAAATGTTAACTGTTTTGGTTAAACAAGAATATGAGAACCATATAAGAGAAAAAAGAGAAACATAAAAACGTTAAAATATTAAAGAAAAAAAAAAATGCTATTAAAATAGTAATAAGAATATTATCAAACAATTTTTATAGTATTTAAATAAGGTAAAAAAAAAATAAATAAAAATGAAAGATTAAATTTAAGGCAATAACTATTTCAAAACAAGTAATAGTTTTATAACTCAATAAATACAGTAAACAAAAAAAAATTAGATAAAAGAAAAAACACATAAAACTGTTTAAGTAATACATATAATCATGATAAATATAAATATATTTTCTTTCATAAAATATATAAAACATATAAAGAAAAAATTTTTAAGTTTAAGAAAATTTAAAAAAAAAATAAGTTAGCAATTAAGTAAAAAATTAATTAAGTTAGATCAAAAAAAAAGAATGATCAAGTATAAAATTTTAAATTTAATTCACTCGTTCAACTCGCTCGTTTTTTTTTCTCTTACGTATTTAAAAAAAAATCTTAGTTTACCACAGATTTTTTTTTCCAAGGGGGGATGCTATGTAGTGATCTTCAGATCCACTACAATGTCTCAAGCCTTCTCATTCATACAACCAAAGTTCCAATCAAAGAACCTTAATCTCATTCATTATAACCACATTATAACCAAAAATCCAATTAAAGAACCTTAATATTTGCCGTGTTCGATTTGACTGAAACAACTGAAGCAACTGAAAAATTAAATGCAATTGTTGTTGTTTTTTCAGTTGTTTCAGTCAAATCGAACGCACCTAATATTTCAAGCCATATTCATATTTTCCGTTAGACAAAACAAATTCCATTTGAATCAAAATAATTTCAATAATTTCACTTCTCAAAACAAATTCCATTTGAAACAAAATAGTTTCAATAATTTAACTTCTCAAAACAATCTTTGAAAATTTTGTCTTCAAGCAAAAGCATAAGACAAAATTTTCATCAACAATAAAATCCAGAAAAATATTATTAGCAACATTGTATTAACAATGATCTAATTCATATTACTGTAGGATGCAACCCAATCTCTTAATAATAACTTTCCCACAGAAAAAGATTCGTTCTCATAATTTTGCAAACGCAAAATATTTCCAAGCAATATCATAGCATGATGCATATGAATAAATATATTTCCAATATACAACGGAAATAAATAAATAATAAAAAATAACTTCTTATATTCCCTATGAAGAAAATCAAAGAAAAGAAATTCAAATCAAATTCAATGAATGCAATCTTTTGTTATGCGTTTAGTTTTTTGCAACAACGATTATGCATAAATAGATGGAAATCCCAAAGAGTTAGTTAGTCGGATCGCGATTTTAGTAGAAGAGTAAATCCTCGACATGGATTTACGAAAAACGGAAAACAAGTGAATTAAAAAGTGTAGTTTTATGGTGAATTGATAATAAGTGTTCTTTGTATTTTCAAAAGAAAATAAGTCATAAAAAATTATATTCGAATTAAATGTTTGCTCAAAAATTGAGTAGTGTTCTTTTTATGTTCAAAATAAAATAAGTTATAAAAAATTATACTCGAATTAAATGTTTGTTCACAAACTAATCCAGGAAAATAAGAGATTCAGGTAAATTAAATAAAAAATAATAAATGTACAAATTTAAAAAAAATTAATGTGTTTTTGTTAAGAAAACTCACCAATCTGAGAATGAGGATAAACTCACAAAACTGAGAACGGGAGGAAGAACTCACAAGTAAGTGCATTTAAAATATATAAAGTAAATCTCCATAAGAGTGGTAGCTACACCCCCACCACTTATTCCAATATTATCCAGAAACTAATCAGTTCTTTGTTACTTAAGTTTTCATCTTTTTTCAAAGTGTCATTAAAATAAATTAATGAATGAAATCTGTATGCTCCCTACAAACTTAAAAAACAAAGTGTGAAAAGTCAGTTGTATGGTAGACCCCCCACTACTTTGGTCAATGTGTCCAAAAAGATGATAATTATCTTCTCACACTAATTGGAGCCCTTTTCATAAGTTTCATCATAATCACTTCATTATTGTAGGCTGTAGTGTACATAAAGACACTGAAAAAACTTCAAAAAAGTACAAAAAAATTTGTTTACCGGAAGTGAAAAACCGGAACTTGGGATGCAGAACTATGGTGAACCTACCGCATGTACCAAGTTTCATCCAATTCGCTTATCAGGTACAGATGTTATAGAGCATTCAAAAAAACAGGTGCTCCAGGGACCCCACACCATTTTGTTCACTATCGCTCAAAAACTAATCAGTTCCTTGTCATACATGTTTGCATCTTTTTCCAAAGTGTCATCAAAATTCATTCACGAATGAATGTTTTATGCTCCCAACAAACATAAAAACTTTGGGTAAAAACCACCTGTTGTATGGTGAACCCCCAAACCCTTTATCCAATGTGCTCCAAAAGCTAACAAAATCTTTCTCATGTTACTTGAAAGCTTTTACCAACGTTTCATGAAAATCGATAGGTAATTGTAGGCTACAGTAGGGATAAACACCTGAAAAAAAACTTTTTAACTGGAAGTGACAAACCGGAAGTTGGTATGGAGAAATATTGGAAACAGTACTAAAACTTTATATACTAAGTTTCAATAATATCATAGTCCGGGATCAGAAGTTATTCAAAATTTAAACTTAGAGGTGTTCGGGAGACCCCCCGCCATTTTGTCCAAATTTAAAATGAATCCAGATCTTCCATTTTCAAGTGAACCTGTATCATTTGCCAAAGTTTCATCAAGATCCTATGCAGAAAACTCACTATTGCAAACGTGTTGCCGGCTAAGGGCCACATTTTTAATTAGTTTGTTTATCATACTTGCTATCCATGTTTGATTATACATAAGCTATGTTTCTTTGTATAGTATTTGTGCGAATTCCATTTCGTAATTTTGAGCTTTTAATCGATGTTATCAACTATCTTTCTTAGTTGGAGAAACATGCATTACATATGCAATTGCAAACCAATAACATATTTAGTTTATTACCAATATAACAATAACACATTGTATAGATGATAAAATTTGTAACATCCTTAAGTGTTTAATTCAAATACATATAGTTTTGATATACAAATGTAATTGTTTCAGATTATACTTTCATTTTCCAATTTCTTTAAATTATGTTCAACAAAAAAATTGATCAAAGGAATCTAACCGTATAAAACAATATTTAAAGCAAAATCAAATTAAATTATTATCAACATTTAGGCAGAACCCCTTAAGATAATTATACCTATGCGCAAGTGTACACAACAACTTCTCAAAGTTTCATGATGATCGGATGAATGGTTTATTAATGCATAAGGTACAAACATACATACTTTCAATTTTATATATATAGAAGATTAATAATAATGTAACTATGGGGGGGGGGAACGGTCTGGACTTTGCACTTTTTCGACAATAACTCAAAAACTGGCCACCGCAAAATTCTAAAAAAAATTGCAACGAATTCCATATTAGATGCTCTTTTAAATGACACCCCACTCGCTTGGGTCAAAAAAAGTTTTTTTTTACCCCCTCAACCCCGGTCCTCTAAACACACAGAAATATAATTATTGGAGACTTCGCTATAGTTTTCTTACAAAATTTAGCAAATTTCCTAACTCTGTGAATTTTTACAAATTTTTCTGTCAATCAGTGTCGAAACGCATGGGGGGGGAACGGTCTGGGCTTTGCACTTTTTCGACAATAACTCAAAAACTGGCCACCGAAAAATTCTAAAAAAAATTGCAGCGAATTCCAAATTAGGTGCTCTATCAAATGACACCCCACTCGCTTGGGTCAAAAAAAGTTTTTTTTTACCCCCTCTACCCCGGTCCTCTAAACACACAGAAATATAATTATTGAAGACTTCGCTATAGTTTTCTTACAAAATTTAGCAAATTTCCTAACTCTGTGAATTTTTACAAATTTTTCTGTCAATCAGTGTCGAAACGCATGGGGGGGGAACGGTCTGGACTTTGCACTTTTTCGACAATAACTCAAAAACTGGCCACCGCAAAATTCTAAAAAAAATTGCAGCGAATTCCAAATTAGGTGCTCTATCAAATGACACCCCACTCGCTTGGGTCAAAAAAAGTTTTTTTTTACCCCCTCTACCCCGGTCCCCTAAACACACAGAAATATAATTATTGGAGACTTCGTTATAGTTTTCTTACAAAATTTAGCCAATTTCCTAACTCTGTGAATTTTTACAAATTTTTCTGTCAATCAGTGTCGAAACGTAGGGGGGGGGAACGGTCTAAATTCGCACTTTTTTTACTATAACGCAAAACCTGGGCATCGCAAAATTCTAAAAAAAATTGCTTTGTTTTTTAAATTAAGTGCTCTTTCAAACGACACCCCACTTGACCACATTTTAAATAGTGTTTTTACCCCTCCTCATTTCCACCCCCTCAATAAATCTAAGTATGGAAATATGACACTTTTTTATATTGTTTATTAAAAACGTACTAATTTTTCTATCATTCCAAGTACATTTGAAAATTTTCGATCAGATAGGTTCGGAGCTAATCGAGGCAAGAAAACGCGAAAAAAACGTCATTATTCAAAATTATACAAAAAAGGGTGAGGTGTAAAATTCCAAAATAAATTTTTATGGAATACTGAAATAAAGCCCTTTCATATGATACCCTACTTGAATCTATAAAAAAATGTATTTTCTCAAAGGTCTCACATCTCAGCCCTGTAAACCATACGAAAACCACTTTAGTTTTATTTGTATCCGTCATTTCATGTGGACAGGTTAGTTTTATACGCATGCCAAATTTCAAGTCCATAGCATTTATAGTTTACGAGATAATCGATATAATGTGAAAAACACGTTTTACTCTCACCAATAGTGTTCCGTATAAAAAACGGAACCTCTTACGAGTTTTTATTTTCATAATTTTTACATATTAAAAGAAAATCATTTCAATTTAAATGTGAACATTAAAAGAAAATCACCTGAATGAGCGCAAAATTAAAATTAATATTAAAAAAGTTGGCCAGGGTGTTGTGTCATATGATAAAAAGTTTGATCTACCATAAAAGAAGGCGGGGCGTTGACCCCCAAATGTTTACTATCCATTTAACCCGCAGCGATCAATTTTATAATCAGCTTAATGAAACAAATATAACAACGGAACAGTTTAGGCATGCTCAAGAAGTTTGGCAAAAGTTTAATTTAAAAAATTTAGGGGAATATTCGGATTTATATTTGAAAACTGATGTAAATCGTTTTTATTGTATTTTCACGGAAAACAATTTCTGGTGGGTTTTCTAAATCTTAAATGGTCAGTTTGGTGACAGATTGGCTGGACACGGAATGATCCCTCATAATAAGGAATTTTGTTTTGAAAATTACAAAATTTTATAATCACTAAGGCAATCTGTTATGAGATTGAGCGTAAACTATTATCAAATGTAAAATTACGTAAAATAATTAAAACTGATAAGAAAAACTATTTGAAACAAAGAATTTTTCATCTTTTGAAATTTTATTGAATATTATTGAATATTATCGAATTGCAATTATGTATTAAAATGAAAAATGATAAGAAATAAATTTTCAGAATAGGAAAAACTATTCATAACAAAGAATTTGCAGCCTTTTGTTTTGAATTGCAATTTTGTATAAAACTTTCAACAGTTTTCTTATCGCAAAATGCTATTTAATTGATGCTGTCTGCAAAAAATTCTAATATAAATGAGTAAATTTCAATTTGAATTAGCATTGTTAACGAGAAACCAAATAAAAAAGATGAATTTCAAAGCAACTTTATTGGTAAGTGTAAATATTGAAAATTAAAGTATATATTTTGAAGTTTTTTGTTTTAAATTTTGTAATTTTTGAATTTATTTAATTTTATACATCTTCCAAAGAAAATAAATTGATCGCTAGTTTACTTTCTAAAACAAATTACATTATTCATCAAAGTAATTTAAAGCAGTGTATTAATAATGGATTGGTGTTAACAAAAATACACAGAGTTCTAGACTTTAGTCAAAAACCATGGCTTAAAACATATATAGATTTAAATACAGATCTTCGAACGAAAGCCAAAAATTCATTTGAAAAGGATTTCTATAAGTTAATGAATAATAGTATTTTTGGAAAAACTATAGAAAATGTTGATAAGAGAACAGATGTAAGGTTATTAACACGTTGGGAAAATTTAGGTAATAAATTCGGTGCAAGTAATCTAATCAGAAAACCCAATTTTGATTCATCTTCAGTATTTACTGAAAATCTAGTAGCAATTCAAATGAATCGTCTGTCACCTATAATAAACCTATTTATGTAGGTTTCTGTGTTTTAGATTTATCTAAAACTCTTATGTATGACTTTCATTACAACTATATTAAAACAAAGTATAATGATAATGCATCGCTCTTGTATACTGATACAGATTCATTAATTTATGAGATTCGAACCAATGATTTCTACGAAGATATTAAACCTGATGTTAATATAAAATTTGATACTTCAGATTATCCAATCGAAAACATATACGGTTTACCACTTGTAAATAAAAAAGTTTTGGGGATGTTTAAAGATGAATGTGGTGGAAAATTATTAACCGAATTTGTGGGTCTAAAAGCTAAATCTTATTGTTTATTACTTGAAGATGATAACATCATTACAAAAAATTAAAGGTGTTAAGAAATCAGTTGTTTCAAACAGTATAAATCTAAATGATTTTAAAAATTGTTTAAATAAAAATGAAAATATTATTAGAACTCAATCAAATTTTAAGAGTATTAAACATAATTTATTTACTCAATTGGTAAACAAAATAGCATTAACAAATAGAGATGACAAAAGATTTGTCATACCAAATTCACATAGAACACTAGTTTGGGGCCATCAAAAGATTGAAGAGTTTTATTTTATCTAAATTAAATCTAGAGTTTAGCACAAACTTAAATAAATTTCTTATACAAGTTAAAAAACTTTAATATTGTCAATTGACATATCAGTCGGTATAATTAACATATAATCAAAATATTCAATTTAGTGTTTAATTTAAATTATAGATAACAATATATACTAGTATTTGAATAAAATAATATTTCATTGTTTTCCTTTAACATGCTTTTAATGTTAATAATTAAAAAACTATTCAAAAGCTTAGTTATTAGTATTAAGAAAATATGTAATAGAGATCTCAAATAAAATATATTCAAGGAAATATAAATAAAATAGTTTCATTTAATTACTATATCATATATTAACCTACTGAAACATCATATTTTACAATTACATTACTGTCCATAACTTAATTGTTAATAAGAAGTCCTTTTAAGTAAATTCAAATACGACTCTCAAGAAAGTACCATTAAAAAAATAATTAGCTTATAACCTAAAATCTATTTTTCTTCGATTGTAATGAAGTTTAATATAACTATAATGTTTTATCAATGTGCTTGATTAAAATCTTTCATATATTACAACACAGCATTATGGTGAAATGCATTAATTTATTTTAATTTCCTCTTATTAGATAAAGGCTAAAGATTACCCTTGTGACGAACATCCAAATAACGCTGTAAAATGCATTTCTACTATTTTCAATAAACAATTACAAGAAGTGCATTTATTTTACATATTCAATTTGAACAGAAAAAAAATAATAATAAAAATAAAAAAAAGTCAGACAAGTGCGAATAAAATTCGCTCGTCAAGGGTTCCGTGAATGTAAAGAAAACAATATCAAAATAATTTACATAAAGTTGTGTTGTAAAGGGTTTATATTGCTAGACCATAGACACATAAAAACTAAATGGTTCATCGTAAATATCAATAGTTAATGTCAATCTCATCTAAATTGATCGAAATGATATAAAAAATATTACTTTAGGTTAAATGATATCCATAGCTATTTATGGTAGCTAAGGAACGACTCAATTCTGTTAAACAACGACGAAATTTAGGGGTGGAGTGGTGTTAACGCTAAAAATAGGACTTTTTTGACAATAATTCAAAAACTGTGCATCGCAAGATTCTAAAATAATTGTAATGTTTCTTAATTTTGGTGTTCTTTCAAATGACACTCATGCGAGCCAAAAAACCTTTTTTTCACGATTCCCCACTCCTATTCCCTAAACACGTAGAATTAAAACTACTTGAGGCTTCGCTATATTTTTCGTTAAGGGTTTATCAAATTTCCTATCTCTATGAATTTTTTCAAATTTTTCTGTCAATCAACGAAGAAACGTATAGGGGGGGGGGGGGACCAACTTTTTGTTGCACTTTTTTGAGAATAAATCAAAAACGGTGCATCGCAAAATTCTAAAAAAACTGTATTGTTTTTTAATTTTGGTGCTCTATCAAATGACATCCCACTCATGCGGGTCAAAAACAATTTTTCACCCTTCCCCACTCCCATCCCCTAAACACATAGAAATAAAATCACTTGAAGCTTCGCTATATTTTTCGTGTTCCATAGAATTATAGGCTCATCGCTTTACTAAAATTTTCAGTTCTTTCTATAGCAACAATTTTTTTGTGTTAGATTACATAAGTTCGACATTTAGGTCGGTGCTTGAAAAACAACGTATAATTTTAACAATATTTAAAATTAACAAAAGATCAATGTTTGACTTAAACAATAGCATATTAAACAAATATTAACCCTAAAATAATTGCAGGTTATCGAACTTACCATTCAATTAAAACTCAACATTTTCTAAAGTTATACAAGAAATTTAATAAACCAGTAATTATGAATGGATTACAAACGTGGATCTTAACACAAACTAACAAATCACATCAATCTGATTTGAACTTTGAGAATTTACGCCACCTTTTGGGCCCACTTATGGCATACAATACAATACAATATACAATAGATAGTAAAGGACCGTGATAATTTTGAAATAAAGTCTTCTTTCTTTTGGATAACTGGTTATATTCACTCTAAAATAGTTGCAAAATTAAGAATTGCTCTAAGAATCAGTATAAAGGATGACATGACTAAAAATGTACACGCCAGTCCCACTCGATATTGCTATTCGGGTTAAAAAAGCTTTATTTCACCTTACCATTCCTACCCTTTCAAAACGATTAATAAATATTTGATACACGGGGGGACGGTCTGAATTTTGAACATTTTTGATCATAACTCAAAAACTGTGCACCGCAAAATTCTAAAAAAAATTGCAATGATTTTTAAATTAGGTGCTCTTTCAAATGACACTCCATTCGCTTGGGTCAAAAAAAGTTTTTTTTTACCCTCTCTACCCCGGTGCCCTAAACACACAGAAATATAATTATTTGAGACTTCGGTATAATTTTATTATCATTAATCTAGTGTGCATCGCATCGGACGTGTTTGTTTTTTCCGTTCACAATTTTCAATTTTTGTATTTGATATTAAAATAAATTTATATTTAATATTTTTTCTAATTATCCAATTTTAAACGTATATTATATGTTGGTTTTAATCATAAATGATTAATTAAAATGTTATGCATACATTGTTCATCTAACATTACAAGAAAAAAATCTGGATTAAGCTGTTGCGTATGCGAAAATAGTTTTCATTCTAAATGTTTGAGCTTAACTAAAGATCAATTTGATCTTATAACTTCTGGTGCAATTAATGGTTGGATTTGCAGCACATGCATTCCATTAAAATCAAGAAAATCAATTGCAGTTCCTGTTCCAACTGTGGTTTCTGATGAATCTCAGAATGAAGCACATGATATAAAAACTGTGCTTACTAAAGTTAAAATGGATTTAGATGCAATAACTATTTCCAACAAATTATTTCAAGAAACTGTTGATTCATTCTCCAACCTAATTGACGGCTTCAATATTAAACTGGAGAATTTGGAGAAGAGAATGAAAA
The DNA here is from genome assembly GCA_963693315.1 of Diogma glabrata. Taxonomy (NCBI): domain Eukaryota; kingdom Metazoa; phylum Arthropoda; class Insecta; order Diptera; family Cylindrotomidae; genus Diogma; species Diogma glabrata. The sequence continues at coordinate 92,691,776 of OY856188.1, read as the reverse complement.
TTCTTGAGCATACTGTGAGTGTTAATAAGAGTATTAATACTAAAGTAATATCGCTGGATGATAATGAACGCAGCTTTGACCTTGTTGTTCATGGCATTCCTTTTAAAGCTGATGAAGATTTATCTTATATTAAACAAAAACTTCTAGCTTACTATGAAGTTTCTTCAACTTCTAATAATATTAAAAGTATTTCAAGGTCTCTTAAAAGGAATTTGACAACTATTCCTGTAATTATATTGAAATGTGACGATATTTCGACAAAACAAAAAATTTTGGATGGCTTCAAAGCTAAAAAACTTTCAATGAAAAGAAATAGTATTATAAGTGATATTGGCTATGATTTATCAATTGATAATGGTCGTAACACCTTCTACATTACTGAATATCTTAACCCTTACAAGCAACAACTACTTTTAAAAGCCAGAGAGTTATTAACTGATAAACTAGCTAAATATGTATGGGTTCAAAATGGCGATATCCTGGTAAGAAAGTTCGATAATGATAAAATCACTAAAGTTACATCTGCTGAAATAATTCAAATTTTACGAGATAATTAATTAATTTCCTTTTTTTTAATATTATTTAGTTTAGTTGTTTTATTTCATTTTATTCATTTTATACATAGTTTTTATAATGTTATTATCAATTTACTACCAAAATGTTAATGGTCTTAGAAGCAAAACAAATGATTTTTTTAAAAACTTACTTGCGTCTAATTATGATATAATATGTCTTACTGAAACATACCTAAATGATAACATTTCTGATAATGAATTATTTTCTAATCAATACACTGTTTATAGAAGGGATAGAGATCTTAATCTTTTTCCTAATAAAAAAGATGGTGGGGGTTGTTTGATAGCAATTAATTCCAAATTTCAAAGCTTTCGTTTACCATTATGGGAAGTTTATTTGGAGGAGATATGGGTTTGTCTTAAGTTTAAAAACAAAAAATTATATTTGAACGTACCTTATATTTATCCTAATGCAACTATCTTGGATTATGATGGTTATTTTGAAAATATCAACAATATTATAAATACACACAAAATTGATTCTAACTTTCTTATTGTTGGTGACTTCAATATACCTAATATTAAGTGGTCATTTGTTGCTGATATCTTGGAACCAAGCCTTTTAAGTGTCACTAGACCAGCTCAAGCACTTATCGAAACATTGAGTTTCACTGATATTACCCAATTCAATCATTTAACTAACAAATCTAATCGGATTTTAGACCTGGTTTTATCCAATTTGCATGTAAGCAATGTTACGGTAAGCAATCCTACGGATGTGTTATCAAAAATTGATCAACATCATCCACCGATTGAAATTTCAATAAATCTTAAAAAATTTGATCTCCTAAAAGCCGATGAATCTGTACGCTTTAATTTTTACAAAGGAAATTATGATGAAATTAACGTAGCTCTATCTGAAATTAATTGGTGTCATATGTTTGGAAATAAAGATGTTGATCAGTCAGTTGATGCTTTTTATGATGTTCTTTATCAGTTAATCAATCAATTTGTCCCTAAATTCAAAATTAAATCTAGTAAATATCCCATCTGGTATTCAAAAAGTTTGTTAAAAATGATTGAATTTAAAAATCTAATTCATAGAAAGTTTAAAAAAACTGGTGATCTTGATTATTACAATATGTTTTCTTCTTTGCGGAGCTCTGTTAAAAGGGAAATTAATGTATGTTATACAAATTATTTAAGTGATATTGAAAGTTCCATTTCGTCAGATCCTAAAAAGTTTTGGTCTTTTACAAAAAAATTAAAAAAAACTAATGCTATCCCAGCATCAATGCGTTTTAAAAACAATATAGAAAGTTCAACCAAAGGAATTTGTGATCTTTTTGCGACTTATTTTCAATCTGTGTACACCAGTACCCATCTTAATTCCACACCAACATTTGCAATAAGTGATATCTCTTTGGAAGATTCTTTATTTTCTGTAACGGAAGAAGAAGTACTAGCGGTATTAAATAAACTTGATCTAAATAAAGGTTTTGGAGCTGATCTAATTCCTCCTATTTTCTTAAAAAACACTTCTGCATTGATCTGTCAGCCATTAACCATTCTATTTAATAAGTCTTTTGAAAATAATGTTTTTCCTATTAGATGGAAAATAGCTAAAATCATTCCAATTTTGAAAACTGGTGACAGTACTGATGTAGAAAATTATAGACCAATTGCAACATTGAATTGTTTCAGCAAAATTTTCGAAAGAATTGTTCACAACAAACTGTTTGACTTTACTAATATTAATATTATTAAAAACCAACACGGGTTTTTTAAGAGTAGGTCAACTCTTACTAATATGCTTAACTATACGGAATATATTTATGAATCGCTTGACTCTGGCGCTGGTGTTGATGTCATATATATGGATTTTTCAAAGGCCTTTGATAAAGTTAACCATAATATTCTCCTTCAAAAATTACGTAATTTCGGTCTGAATCTAAAATTTATCAGGTGGGTTGAATCTTATCTAAAACAAAGATCTCAATTTGTATGCATTAATGACTATGAATCATTTTCTTTCTGTCCTCATTCGGGTGTACCACAAGGTTCAATCTTGGGGCCTTTATTGTTTATTTTGTTTATTAATGATATTTGCTTACGCTTGGATTGCAAAGCACTCCTTTTTGCTGATGATTTGAAAATATTTAAATCAATCAAATCCATAGCTGACTGTATAGCGCTTCAAAATAATCTTAATAAAATATATGAGTGGTGCAAAAGTAACGATCTATATCTCAACATTAATAAATGTTTTACCTTTAAGCTTAAGCCTAGATCTTTTCAATTACAATTTATTTATAATATTAACAATTTAACTCTATGCGAAAAAGATAGTATTCGTGATTTAGGCATTATTATGGATAACAAATTAAAATTTAATATACATATTCAAGACATTGTTAACAAAGCTTTCAAAATGCTTGGTTTTGTTATGCGTGTGTGTTCAAATTTTCGTTCGTCTAAAACACTTATTACAATTTTTAATTCAATAGTTCGTTCTTCATTAGAATATATCTCGCCGGTCTGGAATCCAAAATATCAAACTCATATTGATCATATTGAGAGGGTTCAAAGGAAGTTTACTAGATTTCTGAACTTTAAATTAAGCTTCCCATATCAACCATACAAAGATAGATTAAAACGATATAATATATTATCATTGGAACAAAGACGTACTATTGCTGATCAAACAACCCTTTATAAAATTCTTAACCATAGTATTGAATCAGATTTGGCTAGTCTAATTCGTTTGAATACCACACCTTGTTATAATACTAGGCATTCGTACACTCTGTATTATAATACTTTTCTAACTAATCTAAGAGTTCATTCACCGTTGATTAGATTACAGTACAGCCACAACGTTAAATTCAATCAAATCAATTTGTTTTGCTCCAACTTAGTCCAGTTTAAAAGAAGCCTTTTACAAATTGTTAAATTAAATTAAATTAATATTATTTTCTTATATATTTTAAATTCTAATATTATTTATTTTATCTTGTGTTAAACATTCTTGGTTTATTACATTAAAATTATCTTTTTATAAATTAAATTTAAACTTTTTATTGTAATTTTTTATATTATTTTTAAATATTGTCTTTAATTTGTATTACTTTTAAATTTAAACTTTTTATTGTAATTTTTTATACTATTTTTTAAATATTGTCTTTAATTTGTATTACTTTTATAACTAGCATGTTATTGGAAATATTTCCGTTTGCTAGTACTTAAATTGAAATAAATAAATAAATAAATAAATAAATTTTCATACAAAATTTACCAAATTTCCTAGCTCTGTAAATTTTTTCAAATTTTTCTGTCAATCAGTGTCGAAACGTAGGGGGGGGGGGGGAACGGTTTGAATTTTGCACTTTTTTGTCCATAACTCAAAAACTGTGCACCGCAAAATTCTAAAAAAAACTGCAACGAATTCTAAATTAGGTGCTCTTTCAAATGACACCCCACTCGCTTGGGTCAAAAAAGTTTTTTTTTTACCCTCTTTACCCCGGTCCCCTAAACACTCAGAAATATAATTATTTGAGACTTCGGTATAATTTTCATACAAAATTTACCAAATTGCCTAGCTCTGTGAATTTTTTCATATTTTTCTGTCGATCAGTGTCGAAACGTAGGGGGGGGGGGGGGAACGGTTTGAACTTTGCACTTTTTTGTCCATAACTCAAAAACTGTGCACCGCAAAATTCTAAAAAAAAACTGCAACGAATTCTAAATTAGGTGCTCTTTCAAATGACACCCCACTCGCTTGGGTCAAAAAAGTTTTTTTTTTACCCTCTTTACCCCGGTCCCCTAAACACTCAGAAATATAATTATTTGAGACTTCGGTATAATTTTCATACAAAATTTACCAAATTGCCTAGCTCTGTGAATTTTTTCAAATTTTTCTGTCGATCAGTGTCGAAACGTAGGAGGGGGGAACGGTTTGAATTTTGCACTTTTTTGTCCATAACTCAAAAGCTGTGCACCGCAAAATTCTAAAAAAAACTGCAACGAATTCTAAATTAGGTGCTCTTTCAAATGACACCCCACTCGCTTGGGTCAAAAAAGTTTTTTTTTTACCCTCTTTACCCCGGTCCCCTAAACACACAGAAATATAATTATTTGAGACTTCGCTATAATTTTCATACAAAATTTAGCAAATTTCCTAACTCTGAATTTTCTCAAATTTCAAGTCCATAGCATTTATAGTTTACGAGATAATCGATATAATGTGAAAAACTCGTTTTACTCTCACCAATAGTGTTCCGTATAAAAAACGGAACCCTAAAAATCATCGAACTCTGAAATCTGATTACATACTACAAACGACTCAAACGTGTATGATCATGTTTAATCCCCATTTCTTTTATTTGAGCGTGACGTCATAAATAAGTGACGTCGTATGATGTACTTACAAAAGTTGTTGATCTAGTTTTAATTTATAACGACATTGTGAAGTTTTAAAATATATTATGTAGATGATAAAAATTATGCATATGAGACAAAAACGCGTTTTTTAGCCGTCCATAAAACAACAACCAAAACAAAAATTACGTAAAAAATTAACAACTAAACAAATGCACAAGAAATCTTTTATAAAAAAATACGATAACGTAGAAAAAAACTACATTTGTAAAATATGTTTTTATGTAGTTTTTTTTCTACGTTATCGTATTTTTTTATAAAAGATTTCTTGTGCATTTGTTTAGTTGTTAATTTTTTACGTAATTTTTGTTTTGGTTGTTGTTTTATGGACGGCTAAAAAACGCGTTTTTGTCTCATATGCATAATTTTTATCATCTACATAATATATTTTAAAACTTCACAATGTCGTTATAAATTAAAACTAGATCAACAACTTTTGTAAGTACATCATACGACGTCACTTATTTATGACGTCACGCTCAAATAAAAGAAATGGGGATTAAACATGATCATACACGTTTGAGTCGTTTGTAGTATGTAATCAGATTTCAGAGTTCGATGATTTTTTTTATTTTTATTATTATTTTTTTTCTGTTCAAATTGAATATGTAAAATAAATGCACTTCTTGTAATTGTTTATTGAAAATAGTAGAAATGCATTTTACAGCGTTATTTGGATGTTCGTCACAAGGGTAATCTTTAGCCAACGTTTATCTAATAAGAGGAAATTAAAATAAATTAATGCATTTCACCATAATGTGTAAAAAGATTGAAACTGTTACACACTGGAATTAATTGTTTAATTATTATTTATTTATAACAAAATATAATTCAGAACAAATACTTATTTGTAACACGTTTTTTAATTAGAGACTGTCAAAAAAAAAAAAAACTAAACCTATAGATCTATACAAAAAGTAATAAAGCTAAACCTATAGATCTATTACAATACTTTAAAGATGTGTTTACATTAAAATTACTTTAACAAATATTTCAACACCGCCTCTTAATTTCAAAGAAAACACAAACTTTAACTAAGCTTACAAATTACTTCATAACAAGACATTATTTTAAATTTATTGTTAGGAAAAACTTAAACTTTTAAACATAAATCTCCACGATGTTTGTCAAATGAAACTCTGCCAATCGCCTTCGTCATAACATCTGCCAACTGATCTGAGCTCGGCTTAAACAGTAACACAATTTCACCATTTGAAATTGATTCCCGGATGAAATTGTATTTGACATCAATATGCTTCATTGGTTTGTGTTCACACGAATCCTGTGCAATTCTCATACACGATTGGTTATCTTCATAGATCACCGTTGATGATGTACATTTAAAACCCAATTCATTCAGCAAACTTCTTAGCCATTTTGCCTCACAAATTGCATTTGCCAACGAAATGTATTCAGCCTCTGTTGACGATAAACTCACTGTGGATTGCTTTCGTGAGCCCCAACTGATTGTATTTTCAAACACTTTGAAAACATATCCAGAAATCGATTTTCGATCGTTCTTATCACCTGCCCAATCAGCATCACAAAAACCATACATTAATTCAGCGCCTTTATGTCTTCGAAAAACCATTTTTAATTCCAACGTACCCTTTGCGTACCGTAGAATACGTTTTGCATACGTAAAATGTTCCAATGTATAACAGCTTTGAAAACGGCTGAAATAGTTAACCGCAGCACATATATCCGGTCTTGTCGTTATCGTTGCGTACATCAAACATCCAATTAATTCTCTGTAAGGAACATTTGGTAAATTATTTGGATCTCCAAGTGGTAAGTTTAATCCAACTTCCATAGGTGTAGCAATGCTCTTACAATCACCCATTTCAAATTTATTAAGTACATCCTTCAAGTATTGTGTTTGATTTAAAACAATTTTTTCTTGCACATTATCATACTCGATATGTATTCCCAAAAATGTGTCAACCTTGTCAATATTTGTGATTTCAAATTCTTTCTCCAACAAATCCTTGATAATGTTGATTTTCTTTAAATTATTACTGATAATTAACAAATCATCAACGTATAACAATATAAAACAACTGTTGCCATTTTCATTCTTGATGTACAAACATTTATCAGATTCACATCTTTCAAGCCCAATTTTTAACATAAACTGATTAAAATGTTCATTCCAGGTTCTCGATGCCTGTTTTAATCCATACAGTGCTTTGTTCAATCTACATACCTTGTTTCCATTTTTGAATCCTTCTGGCAATTCCATGAATATCTCTTCAGACAATTCACCATTCAAAAATGCTGACTTTACGTCCATTTGATGTATGTACATACCATGTTGAACAGCAATTGATAATAATACTCGTAATGTTGTCAACTTCAACGTTGGTGAATATGTTTCACTGTAATCGAACCCAGCGGCTTGCGAAAAACCTCGCGCAACAAGTCTTGCTTTATACTTATCAATATCACCATTTGATTTACGTTTGAGTTTAAATACCCATTTACAAGAAACAGTATTTCTTCCTTTAGGAAGATCACATTCATTCCAAGTTTTGTTTCTTTTCAACGATAGGTACTCATCATCGATTGCAGCTTTCCATTTATTCCAATCACAGCGTTGTTTTGCTTCTGATATTGTGAGTGGATCATTTTCTACAAATTGTTGAGCAGATAATGCATAATGTGCATCCTTTTCCCAACTTCCATATCTATCTGGTGCCTTTCGAATTCGATTGCCCTGTCGTGAAACATCATTATTTACATTTCTTATGCAATCCATATTAGCATCGTTGACATTAGAGTTCACATCAACGATATCATCTAACTCGATATCGTTAGTCAGCGATGATTCAGCATTTATTAAATGTTCATTCAATGTTACATCTGCTAAGGTATCGTTTTCATTCTTAACATTGTCGCCCTCAACCGCCTCTGAATCTCTCATTTCTATCATTTTTATTTGATTTAAGATTGCATTTTCATTAAAAACAACATGTCGACCAGTGACCAACTTATTTCTTACGATATCCCACAAACGATATGTACCAGTTGAATTGGCATATCCCATCATTATACATTTTGATGATTTTGATTCCAATTTTGTTCGATGATTGGCTGGAACAAAATTATAACACACTGAACCAAAAATACGTAGATGTGATAAATCTGGTTTTGTACCAAACCATAATTCAGCTGGTGTTTTGTTCTTAAATCGATCACCATAAGCACTGGTTGGAGTTCTGTTTTTTATATAATTCGCAGTTAACATTGCTTCATTGCTTCATTGCCAATGACATTGGCAAAGCCTTTTCAATGAGAGTGCGATTTAACCTCTCAGCAGTTGAATTCATTTCAGGATTATATGGAACATTGAATACTATCTCAATACCTTTTGATTTACAGAACATCATAAACTCCTTTGATATATATTCTCCTCCATTGTCAACTTTCAATTTTGCTACTTTGCAACTATGTAAAGCCTCACCAGCTGCCACATACTCCTTAAATTTTTCGAATGCGTCACTTTTATTTTTAACACAATATATTTGTGATGCTCTCGAATAGTCGTCAGTAAAGGTAACAACATAATTTGAGCCATCATATGCCTTGTCTGGCATATAACATACATCTGAATGAATCACCTCAAGAACACGTTGTGATCTTTGATTTTTATTCACTGGAAAATGTTGACGTGTTTGTTTTCCATAAACACATTGCTCACAAAAAACCAAATCCGAGTTCATCTTTGATAAGCCATTTACCATATTTTGATTAACTAGCTTATCCATGTCATTCGTATTCAAATGTGCCAGCCTACAATGCCATAATAATTGTGAGCATTTACCACCATGCAATGAAATTCCAGCAAAACAAATTTTGTCAACGTAAAATACAGCTTCATACAAACGATTAATCAATTTTGCAATAAATGCGATTGTTCCATCCATTGAAATGTATGCAAAATTACCATCAAATTTAATTTGATAACCCTTTTGTGTTAAACAGCTGATTGATAGTAAATTGCATTGAAGATCCTTGACAAATAAAACGTTTTTAATTGTTTTTGTTGATGAGCTACCATCATGAAATATTTTTACTTCAATATCACCTTCTTGTTTAGCAATTAACATTTGATCGCGTTTTGCTACGTTTATATTAATATCTTCAATATTATTCAAATTGCAAAAATATTTACTGCTGTTTACCATGTGCTGTGTTGCACCAGAATCTAATACAAACTTTATTTGCATTTCATCACACGTTGCAGACATGTTAAAACCTGTACACGCACTATCAGTGTTTTTGTCATATGATGAAATTATTTGCGCACTCAATGATAATTGTGCACATTTATTTTTTATTACTTCTTTTGTTTCAGATGATGATTTTTCTTTATTGAAATTAGATTTTGTTTTTACTTTTTTCTTTTTCTTAGAAAAACATTGGGATTTAATGTGTCCCTTTTGACCACATCTAAAACAAGTAATATTAACATTCATTGCACTGGACTCACCTGACAGCTTATTTCCAACAGCATTCAAACCTCTTCTCTTATTGTGTTCATCAATTAGTCTTGTTTTGACAAACTCAATTGTTAAATTGCCTTGATCCATTGTTTCCAACGCCGTTACAAGGCTATCAGAACTTCTTGGTAGAGTTAATAGTAAGTTTACAACTATATCCAACTCTTCTAATTTGGCACCCGTTGCCTTCAACTCACGAATTGTCGTGTCAAACAATAAAAAATGATCGATGATGTTTTCATTTTCATTGTATTTCAACGAAAGTAATTTCTTTCGTAAATAGAGTTGACTCGCAATGCTTTTTCGAAAATTCCAGCCAATGTGTCAAACATATCTTTGGCAGTTGTTTTGTCTTTTATGTATTCTAATTGGCTGTCATGTATTGTTTGCACTAGAATAGAAATACATTTCTTTTCCTCCAATACCTTTTTGTTTCGATCGGCAACTTCCAAACTGGCTACAACATCAGCAAGTGGTTTTTCGATGTATTGTCTTAAACCACGTTCATCCAATAAAATTCCAATACGGTATTTCCAGTTGCTGAAATTAGATCCATCAAACAATGGAATTTTTATAATTGTTGAATTCTCCATTTTGTTTCAAAATTGCAATCACATGCACACCAAAATTTATAATATATCCCTTATAGATTTTTGGAACAATAAGTTTAAACAACTTCAAAAATTCTTTGTGTCTGGGCTCATAACCTGTAAAAAGATTGAGACTGTTACACACTGGAATTAATTGTTTAATTATTATTTATTTATAACAAAATATAATTCAGAACAAATACTTATTTGTAACACGTTTTTTAATTAGAGACTGTCAAAAAAAAAAAACTAAATCTATAGATCTATACAAAAAGTAATAAAGCTAAACCTATAGATCTATTACAATACTTTAAAGATGTGTTTACATTAAAATTACTTTAACAAATATTTCAACATAATGCTGTGTTGTAATATATGGAAGATTTTAATCAAGCACATTGATAAAACATTATAGTTATATTAAACTTCGTTACAATCGAAGAAAAATAGATTTTAGGTTATGAGCTAATTATTTTTTTAATGGTACTTTCTTGAGAGTCGTATTTGAATTTACTTAAAACAAAGAATTAAGAGACTAAGGAAATGAAACTACTGTATATATACACAAAAATATTTGAAGCCGTTTTTCTCTTTTCCCCTCTCTTTTTTATCTTCAATAAGTTGGTCTAAGTTGTCAAAAACAAAATTTGTAAACATTACTTAGCTTGGTTATAATTTGGTTTTAATAAAATTGTTTTTAATATTTATCGTGGTGATATTTTGACGAATTTATAATAAATATAAGAAACACTAGTGATTTTATTATAATTTAAAAATAATTTTACAAAAAAATTAAATATGTTTAGTGAAAATTTTGAATGAAACATTAAATATGAAGATTATGATAATGACGTGTAAAAATTACCAAAAACACATGCAGGATGGGATTTCTTATCATAAGTAATAATATTAATATTATAATTTACTTTTCGATTAATAAGTGTTAAGTTTTTTAAACATTTTCGAGAAAAAAATGTAATCTAAAATCAATGTAAACAATGGGACCAATTCAAGAAAAATCTTTTATTCTTTTACAAAAATCTTTTAAAAAACGTAAAAGAAATCAAAAATAAAAGATTTAAAGAAATTGCTATTCGAAAATATTGTTAAAAGTTTCTTTTATTTTGAATGTCGATTTTTTCGAGATCGAAAAAATCTTTTATGTTATCTGTCAAATGGATAGATTGTTAAATAATTGTAAATTAAAAATGGATAAATTATACAAAATCAGTTAAGTCTATTATCTTTTTGGCTATTAAAGCAATTATGATTTATACATAGATTGCAACATAAATAGTTTTAATAAACGATTTTCTATTTTTTCAGCAAAAATGGATAATTTTTGGAAGCAAAAGTGTTTCAAGTTTCAAACAAGTTTCACGTATATATATGAGTTATGTGAATATATGTATTATGTTAATATAGATGTGTTTGTGATTGGAAATATTAAAATAATTGTTATCAAATATATTTAAATATTATATTTATCGAATAAAATGTAACAAATAATTAAAATTTTGATTTAAATGTTATTTCATTAGTTTTGTTAGTTTTGTTCAAACTATTGAATTTTTACTGAATAAAAAATACTAGTTTGTTCTAATTTTTGTGTTTCACCAAAAAAGTCATTTTTAATTAAAATTTAAATAAAATAGTATTTATATTTAAATAGACTTTCTGTTTTATTTGTTTTTGTTAACAAAGAGTACTTTTTTTATAATTAAAATAGTAATTATACAAGACCACAACATTTTCTTTTATCGTAAAATGACCACTTTTATGTCTTTTATAAAATGTCAAAATCTTTTACACTTAAAAGATTTATAAAATAAAATTTTGGCGTTCGAATAGCAATTTCTGTTATTTGATCTTTTATTTTGAAAGATTAAAAAATTCATATGAAAAAAATAAAAGATAAAAGGATAACAGAGTAAAAGATTTGTATTGAATTGGGCCCAATAATAGATTGCTTCGGGTCTCTTATGTCAAAATTTTTTTTATGTTGTTTTTCTATTTGTTGTTTTTCTTTTCTATGTAATGGCGTCTCTTTTTTTTATATTAATTTTGGGGGCAAAAATACGCTTAAATTTGGAATTCAATGCAATTATAGAAATGTTTACGGCGCCTCTACTGAAACGCAAGTGTGTTAGTAACAATTTATTGGTGTGCAAAAATTGCTTCAACTTTTAAAATCAATTTCACTTCCTCTATTCTCTTAATTCTTTGACTTAAAAGGACTTCTTATTAACAATTAAGTTATGGACAGTAATGTAATTGTAAAATATGATGTTTCAGTAGGTTAATATATGATATAGTAATTAAATGAAACTATTTTATTTATATTTCCTTGAATATATTTTATTTGAGATCTCTATTACATATTTTCTTAATACTAATAACTAAGCTTTTGAATAGTTTTTTAATTATTAACATTAAAAGCATGTTAAAGGAAAACAATGAAATATTATTTTATTCAAATACTAGTATATATTGTTATCTATAATTTAAATTAAACACTAAATTGAATATTTTGATTATATGTTAAGTATACCGACTGATATGTCAATTGACAATATTAAAGTTTTTTAACTTGTATAAGAAATTTATGTAAGTTTGTGCTAAACTCTAGATTTAATTTAGATAAAATAAAACTCTTCAATCTTTTGATGGCCCCAAACTAGTGTTCTATGTGAATTTGGTATGACAAATCTTTTGTCATCTCTATTTGTTAATGCTATTTTGTTTACCAATTGAGTAAATAAATTATGTTTAATACTCTTAAAATTTGATTGAGTTCTAATAATATTTTCATTTTTATTTAAACAATTTTTAAAATCATTTAGATTTATACTGTTTGAAACAACTGATTTCTTAACACCTTTAATTTTTTGTAATGATGTTATCATCTTCAAGTAATAAACAATAAGATTTAGCTTTTAGACCAACAAATTCGGTTAATAATTTTCCACCACATTCATCTTTAAACATCCCCAAAACTTTTTTATTTACAAGTGGTAAACCGTATATGTTTTCGATTGGATAATCTGAAGTATCAAATTTTATATTAACATCAGGTTTTATATCTTCGTAGAAATCATTGGTTCGAATCTCATAAATTAATGAATCTGTATCAGTATACAAGAGCGATGCATTATCATTATACTTTGTTTTAATATAGTTGTAATGAAAGTCATACATAAGAGTTTTAGATAAATCTAAAACACAGAAACCTACATAAATAGGTTTATTATAGGTGACAGACAGTCGATTCATTTGAATTGCTACTAGATTTTCAGTAAATACTGAAGATGAATGAAAATTGGGTTTTTCTGATTAGATTACTTGCACCGAATTTATTACCTAAATTTTCCCAACGTGTTAATAACCTTACATCTGTTCTCTTATCAACATTTTCTATCGTTTTTCCAAAAATACTATTATTCATTAACTTATAGAAATCCTTTTCAAATGAATTTTTGGCTTTCGTTCGAAGATCTGTATTTAAATCTATATATGTTTTAAGCCATGGTTTTTGACTAAAGTCTAGAACTCTGTGTATTTTTGTTAACACCAATCCATTATTAATACACTGCTTTAAATTACTTTGATGAATAATGTAATTTGTTTTAGAAAGTAAACTAGCGATCAATTTATTTTCTTTGGAAGATGTATAAAATTAAATAAATTCAAAAATTACAAAATTTAAAACAAAAAAATTCAAACTATATACTTTAATTTTCAATATTTACACTTACCAATAAAGTTGCTTTGAAATTCATCTTTTTTATTTGGTTTCTCGTTAACAATGCTAATTCAAATTGAAATTTACTCGTTTATATTAGAATTTTTTGCAGACAGCATCAATTAAATAGCATTTTGCGATAAGAAAACTGTTGAAAGTTTTATACAAAATTGCAATTCAAAACAAAAGGCTGCAAATTCTTTGTTATGAATAGTTTTTCCTATTCTGAAAATTTATTTCTTATCATTTTTCATTTTAATACATAATTGCAATTCGATAATATTCATATATAATATCACGAGTCGTCAAATAATAGTCGATTATTTTTCATAATCATTATTACGAATGTCATTTGAGGTTTTGACCTCAAATGGCATGAGTGGTAATGTTGAAAAATAATCGACTAATAATTTGATGACGAGTGGTATTTAGCAGACAATTTAACGAACAGAAATAGTAACATTATTTCAAACAACATAATCCTTTGTTGTCAAACAAAATTAAATATTATTTCTTCTTAGTAGGCGCATAAATGTTATAAATTTGTAATTTATTTTTGATAAATAAACATAAACATGCAATCATTTATGAATGAAAACGGACATTTTTACTATTTGCAAATTGCATTTTCACATAATTTTGTATGTGCATATTTGTTTTAAATTAATATATTAAGTAGGCGGAAAATATTCGAAAATATTCGCTGTTCCTTCCTAACAGAAAAAAGTAATCGAAACAAATCGTTTTGATTTGCTAAAAAATAGTAAATGAAGCGTTTTGATTGGACCTTATTGAAACTTTATTTTTTGAGTTGAATTGTCGGTTGTAATACCACGAGTCATTGAAATTTTTTCGAAAATTTTTTGATTTTACGAATTAAATTATTTAGCAACACTGCGAATCAAAGCGCACAATAAACCACGAGTCCGAAGGACGAGTGGTTTAAGTAGTGGTTTGATTGAGCAGTGTTGCTTAAAAATAATTTAATGAGTAAAATTGAAAAATTTTAGACAAAAATTTCAATGAAGAGTGGTATTTAATGAGATAATTTTTTTTAATTATAATTTTGTTTAAAAGATAATTATTAGTTTCTCAATAAAATTTTTCTACAAATTATTTAATAATACAAAATTATGTAAAAATGCAAATAATAAAAATGTCCGTTTTCATTCATAAATATTTGCATGTTTGTTTATTTGTCAAAAATACATTACAAATTTATGCGCCTACTAAGATGAAATTATATTTCATTTTGTTAGAAAAAAAAATGACAACAAAGAATTCTCATAACGACAAAGCAAAATTATCGACGACAAGAAGAATTGCCGACAGTTAAAACAAAGCCTACTGTTTAAATATCATAGTTTGTATGAATGAAAAATAAAATTTCTGACATCAAAAAAAAATTATCAATAATATTCAATAAAATTTCAAAAGATGAAAAATTCTTTGTTTCAAATAGTTTTTCTTATCAGTTTTAATTATTTTACGTAATTTTACATTTGATAATAGTTTACGCTCAATCTCATAACAGATTGCCTTAGTGATTATAAAATTTTGTAATTTTCAAAACAAAATTCCTTATTATGAGGGATCATTCCGTGTCCAGCCAATCTGTCACCAAACTGACCATTTAAGATTTAGAAAACCCCCCAGAAATTGTTTTCCGTGAAAATACAATAAAAACTATTTACATCAGTTTTCAAATATAAATCCGAATATTCCCCTAAATTTTTTAAATTAAACTTTTGCCAAACTTCTTGAGCATGCCTAAACTGTTCCGTTGTTATATTTGTTTCATTAAGCTGATTATAAAATTGATCGCTGCGGGTTAAATGGATAGTAAACATTTGGGGGTCAACGCCCCGCCTTCTTTTATGGTAGATCAAACTTTTTATCATATGACACAACACCCTGGCCAACTTTTTTAATATTAATTTTAATTTTGCGCTCATTCAGGTGATTTTCTTTTAATGTTCACATTTAAATTGAAATGATTTTCTTTTAATATGTAAAAATTATGAAAATTAAAACTCGTAAGATATAACAAAATAAAGTAGGGTAAAATTATTATGTGAAATAATTATCCATTTGTGTTTTCATATGCATAACTTTTTTATCTGCATAATATTTTAAATTTCACAATGTCGTTATAAATAAAAACAAGATCAACAACTTTTGTCAGTACATCACACGACGTCACTTACTTATGACATCACACTCAAATAAAAAGAAACGGGGATGAAATATGATCATACACGTTTGAGTCGTTTGTAGTATGTAATCAGATTTCTGAGTTCGATGATTTTTTATTTTTATCATCATTTTTTTCAGTTCAAATTGAATATGTAAAATAAATGTACTTCTGGCAATTGTTTATTGAAAATAGTAGAAATACATTTTACGGCGTTATTTAGACGTTGGTCGCAAGTGCAATCTTTAACCAACGTTTAACTAATAAGAGCAAATTAAAATTAATTAATGCATTTCACCTTAATGCTGTGTTGTAATACATGTAAGATTTTAATTAAGCACATAATGTAGTTTTTCACTTTTTACCGTATATAATATTCTATTTTTTTGTATTATGTTTTTATATGTGCAACAAAACTAATGCACACCTAAATCTTATTTAATACATCAATATTATCCCACCATGTTTCTTATAAATGCTATACGCTATATACGTTTTTACCCGTATATTCTATTCTATTCTTATTTGTATTATGTTTTTATATGTGCAACAAAACTAATGCACACCTAAATCATCTTATTTAACACATCAATATCATCTTTCATCCACCATGTTTCTTATAAATGCCGTTACATTTTTATTATTAAACGTTTATTAAAAAGAATGTAATACTATTACATATATAAGTATTTTCATCTCATGTTGGAACAATTAATATTTAGTTATCATTATCTAAATCGGTACCAATTTTTAATTATTGAATATGTGGTGGTTTCAAGCAATCTTTTTCAATCAAAAACATATGCCATCGTTTTCTAAAATTGATTTTTTATTTCTTTTAATTTTTAGGTTTTAATTTTTAATTTTTAAATTTTAAGTTTTTAATTTTTGATTTTTATATTTTTAATTTTTGATTTTTAAATTTTTTATATTTTATTTTTATTTCTAGTTTTTTTAATTTTTTTTTATTTCTAATTTTAATTTTTAATTTTTAATTTTAAATTTTTTATTTTTTATTTCTAATTTTTTAATTTTTATTTCTTATTTCTAATTTTTAATTTTTATTAATTTTTACTTTGGCAATTGGCAATTTGTATTATGTAGTATGTTAATAAACTACTTAAATCGGTAGTGATTCGATCCCTATACTTATATATTAATTTACATAATTCATCAAAATTCTTACCAACTAATTCGGTTGTTACCTTTCCAATCATTTCTCTTCGGACCTGTTCTGTGCTTTCATCTTCTAAGTTTACTTCATCAATATTTAATTCAGCTTCTCTGCATTTTTCAGCTCGGGTAATTCGTTGATCTTTCCGTTTTTGTACATCAACTTCCGTCAAATTAACATACGGTATCATTGCATGGCCATTTTTATTAGTTCTTACCACACATCTTGGAATTGCCTCCCCATTATCACGGATTCCGCCTTCGATAAACCATTCTGTTTCAGCTTCACCAGCTTGCACTGTAATATGATGTACTGAATTTTTAGGAATCACAACATCCTCTACTAACCAGATCTCACTCTTGACTTCTTCTTCTACTTCATGATTACTTTCCTTGTCGACGTTAGTAATGTGAAGCCCTCGCTTGTCACTTACAATTTTTATTTGTGGCTGTTCGGTAAACTGATGACCTACTAACATAGGAAATTGTTGAGAATCGTCTGGCACGACTTTAACTTCACACTTTGCTTGTACATCATCTATTTTTAGTATGCATGTAAATATGCCTATTGGCAAAACTCTACCACCCCCATAACCTGTCACTGGTGGAAATCCATTTTCAAAATAAGTGATCTGTAATTGTTTAGCATCACTTTCTCGAATCAAGGTTACACTACTACCTAAATCAACGAAACATTGAATAGATTCAGGCTTGTTGTTAATATATGCCGTCTTGATATACTTGGCATGTGTATTTGTATGTTGATGCGACGTTGTCTTCAACACCTCTGTTTTCTTCTTTTTGTTGGGACACTGTCTCGCAAAATGTCCACGCTCGTTACAAATAAAACACGTTACCCCACTTAGAGTTGAACTGCTTTGGTTTACTTTGAAATTAGTTTTGTTGTCACCTACTTTGTTGTTGTTGTTGTTGTTGTTTGAATTATTTTTATCTTTCCAATCAAAATTTCGGAATTTATTATCGCTTTGCTGTGTCGTATGCTGTGATTTGTTAAAACTTGTTCGATGTGCTTCAACTACTCGATCAGCTTCACGTAAATCTACTAACAAAAGAGCAGGACTTTCATATTTTCTTAACGGGCCTAAATAATTGTTGAATCTTAGGTCGCCCAAACCCTCCACAATTAACTTAATTGTCTCTTCACTTGACATTTTAGCACTATTACACAGAGCTAATTTTTTATAGTAATATCGTTGTATTTCCATGTGATTTCTTTTGAAATTTTCGGCTGCGCGTCTTTTCTACAATGCACTTTGGGTTGAAGGAAAATGTTCGTATAATAATACCTTCCACTGTTCCCAACTCCTATTTACATTTTTCACACTGTCACGCCACTCTCTAGCCACGTCCACCATTTTAAGTAGCCCATAGTGTCACATGGTTACATCATCCCAATCGTACATGCAACCAAATTCTTCGATTCGGTCGATCCAATCATCTACACTCTGTACTGGATCAATGCCACTGAACGATGGTAATACGTCCACTATTTGTGCGTATCCTTTGCAATATCCACGTGCTCGATTTCGATGGACTTCTTCTTGCAAACTTACACCACTCTCCATTTCAACTGCATCGTATTCCTCGTTGGATTCTTCTTTCGTTTTGTAATCAATATTTGAATCATTTGAATTCAAATCATTGACACTTTTCACTGCTCGTAACATTCTAAACTTATCTTCGGTCATTCTCTGCATTTTCAATTTTTTTAGGTTATAATAACGTGGTTCGCACTATTCTTCAAAATCTACGAACTTTGTTCTCCAAAACAATCCCGCACGTTGATTAACAATCCCACTTCTGATAAATTGTCACACTTAGACCAAACAAAATAAATATACTCATGTAATTACTTGTATACCGTTTATTTAAAAGTTTTCTTACATCCATAAGTAAAACTCAACTTCTTGTTTTTCGTATTTTTTTAGATTAAATTCATTTGTTTTTCCATTTAGTATTTTCTGTCAAACTCAAAACTATAGATGAAAATTGACATCTATATTATAACTTCCCACTAGATTTTTTGTTACTATAGTAACAGGTCTTTAGTTTGTTATCATTCATAAGAGTGCATTAGAGGAAGCGAGATAGACATATATCTCTTATAGCGCCATCGCATAATATGAAAAAGATCAAAACTAATTTCAAGAATATATGGTTTGAACCAATGTTTTTTACGACTTTATATAAGTCGGCCATTTCATTTAAACCATGTTAAAGTTTATGTTGGATATTAAATAAGCCAAATTTATTTTAAAAATTAATAAGGAAAATATACAATAGCTGTAAGTATTATTCTATAAAAGTAAGTATTCAAATCAATTAAATGTTGATATGTTTTAAATTAAGAAAAATGTATATGTAATTCTTTTAGTTTAATTTAATGCCATTTTAGTTTTCCAGATTATATTATTTGATAAAATATTGAATTGTTTAATATTATTAATTGTTGTATTATTGTTTTAATTAGTTCTTTAAGAAATAATATATATTTATATTTACTAATTTATTTACAGTCAATAAAAACTTAAAATTATAAAAATGTATTTTATTTGCAAAAATCAATATTTATATAACAAGGTTGCTTTGTGGTTTAGGTTAACCAAGACAAACTAAAGACATGTCTGACCAGACAACCTAAAGACACGTCTTACCAGACAAACCCTAGACTTGTTACACAAGATGAGGTGGGACATTTTGTTCGAGCGGTCTTGGGTTTGTCTTGGTCTTGTTACTATAACGCGTTAATAGTATGTTGCTAGTAAATCTGGTATAACACTTTTACTGGGTAGTTCATCATGAAAATCATCAATACCTATTCAATGAAACGTATATGAGCTTGTGATGTGAATTCACTTATTTTCTTTTGAATATGCTCTTCTCTTCTAATGTTTCAATGAAAACCATGCTGAACTTCATTATGAATATCAGTATTATGGAACTCATGAAGTTATTGATGAATATCAGTTCAGGGGGTTCTAGTACTAATAATATTTATGGATTAGTTGAAATACAAAACCAATAAAATTTATGACATTATTTAAATAATTTTTTATTAGTTTTTAATTTAAAACACGATTTAAACATAACCTTTATTTAAACAATAACTATTTCACTTTAAAAAAATAATAATAACTAAATGGCGTCTTGTTTGTTTACAAATTGTTTTTAACGACTGTCATAGAAAATAATATTTTTCTACTTCAAGCTACGAAAATGTCATTTTAATATATAGTAAAACCTATGTGAAAGGGAAACTTTTTCTAAGTAGTGACTGAAAATGTTTTCAGTCACTAGGACTGAAAGTAAATAAGATTCGGTGGTCGCCTACAGGTGGTGGTTATATAAAGGATTGAATATTTGAGATTGAATTTGATTTACTGTTTCTGTTGTTGTTTCGGTTGCTGTGTTTATTTCTGTCAATATCGCAGTATTTTGAAGGGATTGAATATTTTGAATATTTCGATCGAATCGAATCGAAACTAATCATTAAATCAATTGTGTGTAATTAATTAATTAAACTAATAATGAGTGTGTTTTTTTTCTATATCGGAAAACTCGGAGCGATAAAATATAATTTGTATCAGATATATCGTATAATTTTTTCCTCCGATAATTAACTGTCAGATATAAAATATATTCTCTTGAGTTCTTTCCGCCAAAAAAAATTTTATTAAATAAATAAATAAATTTTATTAAAAAATTTATTTTTAGTTGTTCTTAATGTTGTTTTTAACCTACAATTTTTTAAATTTATACTTTAAACGATGACTTCCAGTCGGTAAAAAAAATATCTGTAATATCTGTAAAAGTTTTTAGAGAAAATATATGAACTATTTTCAATATTCATATTGTCAAATTCATTTACTCAAAACTTACTAAACGACATATCTAAATTTGACTGTGTAAAAAGTAAACATAAATAAGCATTTTTACCAGTGTAAAATAATGTTATTATCATTGAATAAATATCTAAGGAAGAGTAACTAGACATTTTGAGTGAAGCATCTAATTTTTAGTATTGGTGAAGTTTGATAGTGTTTGCATTTTAGCTGGGTGGTACTGTTTACAATTTGCATATTTATATTTTCAAAACAAATAAAAGAAATAATAAATGTTACATATAAATTTAAAAGCCTAATATGTTTGGATAAAATATTTCCTTATATTTTCATATATAAATATTTTTAATTGTCCATACAACACAAATTTTAATCATATTGAATTAAATTCAAGATTTTATTAAGAGTTTAGCAATGGATCTAACCATTATGTAGTTTAGAATTCTAAGACACTAGAAATGAATGTATTCAATTGAATAGAATGAAAAATTGCTTTGAAAAGTGAAAGATCCGTAACAAAAGTTTTATCTCAATTCCGGTCGGTTCGGGGAATCGAACCGGCGTCCCTCTGATCAAAGTTTATATGGTTAACCATTTAACCAACTCGACCAGCGACGAGATAAAATTTTGTTTTTGGACGATCGACTTAACATCACAATTATTTAATTCATTTTTAATGTCAATTTTTTGTCTTATTTATTTATTCTACGAACATGTTTTACCGTTCTTCATACCTCAACTAAGTTGACATTGAATGAAGAACATTATGGATCTACGATTATGGGAGACAAATCCCAACTAGTGGAGAATGGCCACTAACCAATTTAAATTCAAGATTTTATTAAGAGTTTAGCAATGGATCTAACCATTATGTAGTTTAGAATTCTAAGACACTAGAAATGAATGTATTCAATTGAATAGAATGAAAAATTGCTTTGAAAAGTGAAAGATCCGTAACAAAAGTTTTATCTCAATTCCGGTCGGTTCGGGGAATCGAACCGGCGTCCCTCTGATCAAAGTTTATATGGTTAACCATTTAACCAACTCGACCAGCAACGAGATAAAATTTTGTTTTTGGACGATCGACTTAACATCACAATTATTTAATTCATTTTTAATGTCAATTTTTTGTCTTATTTATTTATTCTACGAACACGTTTTACCGTTCTTCATACCTCAACTAAGTTGACATTGAATGAAGAACATTATGGATCTACGAATATGGAAGACAAATCCCAACTAGTGGAGAATGGCCACTAACCAATTTAAATTCAAGATTTTATTAAGAGTTTAGCAATGGATCTAACCATTATGTAGTTTAGAATTCTAAGACACTAGAAATGAATGTTTTCAATTGAATAGAATGAAAAATTGCTTAATCATATTGAATTACTTTAAGAATACCTTATATTCGGCTGCGATTACGTTTGAAATATGGTTTGACAACGATGGAGTAAGAAAAATTACATTTATGTAGGGTAATAAAATATAAAATTAAACTAGAAAATAACAGTTTTTGTAAAGCAAATATTTTATGTTTTTGTTAAAACATCATTCTAAACCCTTTTTATGCGTAGTATTAGTCAAAATATTCTAATCATTGATATGAAATTCGATGATCAAATTTCAGTGTATTTAAGGTTATTTGAACATATTTTAATGCAACACTTCATTTTTATGAATAAACTACTGCACAAATACTAATAATTGTTTTGTAAAACATTAATTTAAACTTTAATTTTTATAAATTTTGTTTAATTTGAATATCTTAAAGTAGAATTTTGGATAAAAGCTATCATTTTATTTTAAAATACATAACGAAATATGTCAAATGTCATGGATGAAGAACGCACAGGGGTGCGTTTCTTAATTAACTATGGTTAACCGCGGTTAACTTTACTCTACCAAATGTCGTTCCATAATTAACCGCAAAATAAAAAATTTACTGGATGACAGATGTACTATCGTTCCAAAACTATAAAAATTAGTTGTCATAATAAATTGTGACGTCACTACTTTAACTTTGTTACTCAAGTCTAGAGTAGAGTTTGTTGAGGTTCTAATGTCAAAACATATGAATATTTAAAACGACATGTCAACCGATTTATAAAACACAATATAATTTTTTATAATAAAAGAAAATTTTAATTGTTGTGGGAAAAAAAGTTAGAAATTATATTATTTTGTGAATATATCGTACATTTAATTATTATTTACTAAGTATTTAATAATTTTTAGTGAAATGTGTTATTTTTATTATTTTTATTTGATACTGAAGACTGAAAAATAAATTATAGAAATAAAAAACATACACTACATTTTTAGTTTTATTTATCGTAATTAGAATATTAGTTTTTATTAATTTTGAATTTTTAGCGGTCTTTTATAATTTAACTTTGACAGCTTTACTATGGTAATTTGAATTTAATATTTGACGTCACTATTTTGACTATGACATTAGTGACATTATTACCTTATGGTTAACCGTGGTTAATTTCGAAACGCACCCCAGATATACAAATTACATACTTCAAAAAATATTCGGTGTAGCCACACGTAATTATTCTTCCTTATAGGGCAATTTTTCTGTTCCGGTGTTCACCGCAATGGCGCTGCAAAAAGGGGATAAGATAAAAAATCACAAAAATTTTATATGGGATTCCATACAAAATACAACTTGAATAATTTTAAAAGTTATCTATGAAATTTCTCATTTTACTACAATTGAACAATTTTAATTTGATTATTAAGTATTATTGACTATATATTAAGCGTCATACATAAAATATTAATTTTAAGTCCCTCAAAAACGAAACATAAAAATTGCCAAAATTTCCCATACAAAGTTGTATGAAAAATTTAACCTATTTTCGTATTTGTTTCACGGACAGAAAAAATAAAATATTTTATATATTTTGCTTAATATATAGTCAATAATAGTTCATAAACAAATTTAAATTATTTAATTGTAGTAAAATGAGAAATTTCATAGATAATTTTTAAAATTATTCAAGTTGTGTTTTGTATGAAATCCCATATAAATTTTTTTGAATTTATTCTCTTATCCCCTTTTTGCAGCGCCATTGCGGTGAACCGCAATGGCGCTGCAAAAGGGGGATAAGAGAAAAAATTTAAAAACTTTTATATGGAATTTCATACAAAACACAACTTGAATAATTTTAAAAATTATCGGTTGTAATACCACGAGTCATTGAAATTTTTTCGAAAATTTTTTGATTTTACGAATTAAATTATTTAGCAACACTGCGAATCAAAGCGCACAATAAACCACGAGTCCGAAGGACGAGTGGTTTAAGTAGTGGTTTGATTGAGCAGTGTTGCTTAAAAATAATTTAATGAGTAAAATTGAAAAATTTTAGACAAAAATTTCAATGAAGAGTGGTATTTAATGAGATAATTTTTTTTAAATTATAATTTTATTTAAAAGATAATAATTATTAGTTTCTAAATAAAGTTTTTTCTACAAATTATTCGGCTTATAAAAAATTATGTAAAATTGCAAATAATAAAAATGTCCGTTTTCATTCATAAATGATTGCTTGTTTATGTTTATTTGTCAAACATAAATTACAAATTTATAGCATTTATGCGCCTACTAAGATAAAATTATATTTCATTTTGTTAGAAGAAAAAATGACAACAAAGAATTTTCATAACGACAAGCAAAATTATCGACGACAAGAAGAATTGCCGACAGTAAAAACAAAGCCTACTGTTTAAATACCATAGTTTGTATGAATGAAAAATAAAATATCTGACAGCAAAAAAAAATTATCTATGAAATTTCTCATTTTACCACAATTAAACAATTTTAATTTGCTTATGGAGTATTATTGACTATATTTTAAGCGTAATATATAAAATATTATTCTTAAAGGGCTAACCAGCGAAAACTTAAGAGACTTAAGACAACTTAACGAATGTCAAAAATCTAATTTCCAACTAGCGAAAACTTAAGAACTTAGCCAGACGTCAAAATTTTTATTTCTGAAATATTTATTCACTTATTTGATATATTTATTCACATGTTTGATATATTATTTAAAACAACAAAAGAATTATTATTTACTTGCATACTTTATTTAGTTTTGTTATATATACAATTATACATTTAAATAAATAAACTTATACAATAATTACATATAAATAAAATAGCGTTTGACAAAGTTTTTGAGTTCCTGCAAATAAACAAAATAAAAATTATTAAAAAAAAATTAAATGAAAACTATATGGTTTAATTAAATTATGGTACATTACAACACTGATATTTTATAAAACTATTTTGATCTTCCACATAAATTTTATTTAAAACTTTCACTTGGTTGAAACACAATTATTTTAAGGTTATGAACAAAAACTACATAATAATAATCAATTTTTGTTTTATTTATTGGAAGCTAAATTTTTGAAAATAAATCAAAACCACAAAATTGTTAAATTTAATATTTACTTATATCAAAATAATAAATAAACACAAACAATTAGATAAAATATGTACACAATAAATATTTGTTGTTGTTTTTTTGACAATTCTTAAGTTTTCTACGCAAATTTTCGCACTCTTAAGTTTTTCGTTAAAGTTAAAAGTGACAGTTCAACTGAACGAAAAGTTCTTAAGTTTTCGGTGGTCGATTATATGTTAAGTTCATATGTCGCGTCATTAATACTAGTTTCCCACCGTAGCAATTTGCTAGCTAGTATAGTTTAATAAAGTATAATAGCAACGGTGTGAAAGCAAACTATCACAACAATTATTTTAAATTTGCTATTTTCATTTGCTAGCTAGTAAATATAATACTTATCAAATACAGTATAATATCGACGGTGTGAAACGTAATTATTATTTTATAGGTGAACTGTCATTTTATGAAATTTGTAAACATTGTTTTCTTGCGATTTTTAGCTTGTAAGATTCAATTCTGATATTTAATAAATTAAAGTGTATGTATTAATTGTTGATTATGATATGGATACGTTTAGTATAGCATTATAAAGGAATAGGACATGAAAAACGTAGTCAACGTAGACGTTTGGTTTTCGTAAGAGAATTATTTAAAAAAGACGTTATAGAATAAAACTTATATGTATTTTATGCTGTTCAAAAACAATGGCAGGGCTGGTCTAAATCTAGTTTGATTTTCTCTGGGTTGTAAATTTCATTTTAAAAACTATAACGCTAATATCAAATATAAAATTGACAGTACGGTATTTTGATATATCAATTTTATTCTAGTGTCAAGTTAGGTTTGGTTTCCCACCGAAACATTATCTTAATATAATATGAACGGTGAGAAATCAAACTAATATCAAATATTTGCTATACTACATAGTAAATTTCTGCGGTGGGAAACTAGTATAAGTTACGTTACGTTAAGTTGTTAAGTTTTGGGTAGTTGAGCTGTCGCTCAAAAAAGAAACATAAAAATTGCCAAAATTTCCCATACAAAGTTGTATGAAAAATTTAACCTATTTTCGTATTTGTTTTACGGACAGAAGAAAAGAAAATATTTTATATATTATGCTTAATATATTGTCAATAATACTTCATAAACAAATTTAAATTATTTAATTGTAGTAAAATGAGAAATTTCATAGATAACTTTTAAAATTATTCAAATTGTGTTTTGTATGGAATTCCATATAAAATTTTTGTGATTTTTTCTGTTATCCCCTTTTTGCAGCGCCATTGCGGTAAACACAGGAACAGAAAAATCGCCCTATATATTTATTCAATAGTTATTATTGTGTTCGCCTGTTATTATTCCATCTGTAGGCGAACACAATAATAACATTATTTTACACTGGTAAAAATGCTTATTTATGTTTATTTTTTACACAGTAAAATTTAGAATATGTCGTTTTGTAAGTTTTTAGTAAATGAATTTGTAAATATTATCATTTATATTTACAAGCGTAGAAAAAATAGCGTTTTCTACGCGTGGCAAAAACGTTTTTGCGTTCCTGAACTTATTCCACTCGACGCTGTCGCGTCTCGTGGACAAACCGTTCAGTCACGCAAAAAGATACGTTTTCACCACTTGTATAAAAATCTACTATTTCTATCTGTCAGGTTAAAAGAGAAAGTTGGCTTTTGCTGTTTAGCGAGCATTTTTTATTTTTTTTTTGCTCTTAAACGGAAAGTAAAAACACAAGTAAAACAAAAGACATAATGGACAAAGACATAATATTAAAATTTATTAATTTCTTCTCTCCAAAACGCTTTTGATTTTTCGGCTCTATAACCCGAGGACTTCTTTTTTAAAAAAGGCGTTAATGTTTTATATTTACTAATATCCAAATTTTCTTTAACGATGAATATTGATTTTAACATTGAATAATTTGACCACTTTGTTGAAGACTTTTTTGTCTTCGATAGTTCACCAAAATATGCCATAAACACATCTTCAGAATTAAAATTTCCTGTTTTTTTGTTCTTACACCAATTGATAAATAATAGGTGAGCCTCTTTAAAATAAAAAAAATTTTTTGAAAATCATGAAATCAAGACATATTTACTTCTTTTAAAAAATGTCCTTCTCAATTTTAATAGATTTAATGCTCCATTTTATCGCAGTTCTTTCTTATTCTACAAGTTGTATGGAGAATCGAAACAATAGTAATATATTGTGTAAGTGTTTAATGCAATATTTTATTTTTCAAGGAAAACAAGCGAGCCATTACAAATTTTCGAGAGAACAAAATTCATTAAAAACGAACTCAATACAACGTTTTATCCTTCCGATAGAGTAACATTTTTTAATTTAAATTGAATTATTTTGAAATTTGTTGATAAAACAAGTAAAACGAATAAGGAAAAACGATGAATTTTATTGTATTTTTTTGAATAATTAATTCCAAACAATTAAATAAATTTGAATCATTTTCGATATCTATATTTAATTATTTGCTATTTTGAAAATGAAAAGTCTATAAAAAGCCTAATGAAAGCCCTACCTGATGAAAGACATCAAATTTTATACTAATGAGAAACCAAAAAACAATCATTTGGAAATTTAATTCAATTTAATCATAGTAGTCTTTGCTTTTTTTAATATTCGAGAGAGGGATATGCGCTTCAGTTTGAATTGACTATTTTTTATATAAAGTACGTCTATTCCGGCATTACTCTGGGAATTGTGAATTGAGATACAAAGTGCAATAAATGAAATAACGAAATATTTTCTAATACGAATTTGTTATTTCCCGCGGCACGGACATATACTAGTTATGAAAAGTTGCTACAATTTATTTCCCAATTTCTATTTCACGATGTATTAAATAGTACGGGTGCGAGTAAATCATGATCTGCGGTTGAACGGTTGGGATGAAAACTACACTGATAGTCACCGATGATCGATTTGGCGAACGAAATGAGTCGAATAAGTACGAAGTTCACTAATATTTTATATGCAGTGAGCAATGTGATGTCACGATAATTCGCACACTTTAGAAGGTCACCTATCTTATGTAGCGGAACAATGAGAGCTGTTTTCCATTCAGCAGGTAGTTCTTCTTCATCCCAGATCGCAAAAACTAGATCGTATATACGTGAGACAAGAGCTTCTTCTCCATTTTTTAAATAGTTCTGCGGGAATTCCATCGATACCTGGTGATATGCAAGAGACAAAAATCTCGTCACTTGACGGAGCAATTGCTCGAACAGGTTCAATTTCAGCGCTATACGGCCAGCACATCACGTTCGTTTGTTGTAAGTTCGTTGTTTCCATTTTTTACGACTGTGGCTAAGGGTGGAAATCTTTTGTCAGATTTTGCGGATTGGCAAAACACTCTTTTGAATTTCCATTAGCCATTTGTTGGTTGATGTTTTCGATACAACTCTTCATATGTTCGCGTTTCTTTTCTGTAGAAGTTTTGCTGAGGATTTCTAGGCACATAGATAATCAGCTTGGAAGCCTCAGGTGTCCCTTATTAACCATTTTTCTCGCTTATGTTCAACGCTTTAGCGGCAATCGTCGTCAAACCATTCGTTGCGTGATTTTGGTGGTTATTTTCCGATTGTAGTTGGTGCTGTAATGGTTGATTGAAGCGTTTGCCATTCTTCTTGTATGTTTAATGGCATCTCAGAAGAGATGTCATGCTCTTCCATGTTTCAGGAAATATTTCCTGATATCTACTTAGCGTTTTAGGATGTTAAAATGCATCGAAATTCCAGCGCACGGCCTTTTTTGCTTGTCTATTAGAGGTAGATGATAACTTGCACTTGTAATTAAAGATCACGAGCATATGATCGGTGTCCATATTAGCACCTCTGTATGATAAATCGGCAGTTTTACTTGTAAAGTGTTTTTTTGAGAGCACTTAATCGATTTGATTTTCCGTTCTTCCGTCATTTTATCACGTTGCCTTGTAGATTTTCTAGTGAGGGCAGAAAGTGTTTGAAATAACTATAGATCATACATCATAGCCAGTTCAGATGTTAGTGCCGATATGTATTTTAAGTTCTGCATTTCTACCAATTTGAGTATTGAAGTCACCTGCAACGATTTTTATATCGTGCTGCGGAATGTTATTGATGACTTCTTCGAGTTCAAGAGTAACAGCTCTTTTACGTCATCTGCTTTGTCTTCAGTAGGTGCATGAACATTGACGATCGTTACATTAAATTCTTACGTGAGGATTTTTAGTGTGCATATTTGCATATTAATTGGGCAGAAATCGATGACATGTTGATTTACGATGTTGAATCGATGACATGTTCATGTATGAGAAAACTAACTCCAAAATCCCCTCCGTTTCCGGCGGGCGTCTGTTTTGGATCAAGTGGTACGTTATATAAACGTGTAAAAAGATTATTCTGATGACTTTAACATTAAAACGTACCCATTCACGAAAATTTTGGTTGGACCTGAGGTTAATACCCTAACCCCGAAAAAACTTTTTTAAATTTAGAAATCAGAAAAACAATAACAAATCTGGACAACAAACAGAATTTTACCCGTACGTGAAAAAGGACAGACTACCGAGCGCATTCTGAGCGCACTTGATGCTCAGATATGTCTAGAAACAGAGGCTGAGAGGTATGAGAATTTAGACAGTCAATAATCGGAAAACAAGATTTGGATAGTCATTTATACTGTAGTGGTTATCCTTCTCGAAGAGAATTTTGTACTGGGTTTCTTGTTGGTGCACGCATACAAGAAGTCGTGATGAAATTCATCACGGTCAATGAGAGGATCTGCTACCTACAGGTACGTGGTACATACAACAATATTTCTATTTCTACTAATCACCTGAAGATGCTATAAGCGAAAGTACTAGTGAAATAAATAAAATATTGTGGAATAAAATTAAATATTAAAAAGTTTTTTAATTATTAACAATATTTCTCTTATAGCCATGCATGCACCTACTGCATCTTTGACCGTCGACGAGGAGGATGCTTTCTACATACCACTGGAAGAGGTCATAAAACAAATGCCAACTCGCGACTTCATTATGGTTCTTGATGACTTTAATGGGAAGTTTGGAAGAGATATTTGAAACGAATGATAGTGGTGAGGTAATGACGAGTAAGTTTGTATTATCAAATAAAATAAGAATTTCCAATACTTTCCGCATCGATCGATTCATAAGCAGTCTTGGGTCTCACCGAATGGAAAAACTTGAAATCAAATCGACCACGTGCTAAAAACAGCACGTTCCTTCTAGAGGGATCTGGTTACGCGATTGTTTAGAGGTGCATACATTGGAAGTGACCACCCACTTTCTTGTATGTGCTAAGATAAGGTTCCACTTTCCAAATCCAGGCATTCCAAAATTCAAAGAAAAAAAACGTTTTAACATCTAATCACTAAAGAATGCTTGTGGGACTTCACTTTGGTATTATATTTATGTCCCACAAACAAACAACGCTTCCTACCTTTTAAAACTAATTCATTAAACATATGTTTTCGGAAATTGGTTTTTTGATTGGAAAAAGAAAGAAAACTTTATCATTCTGGTCTAGACTTTCAAATTAAATAATTGAAATTATATTAAATAATTTGTGGTGTTCAAATTAAATTTAAAATTAAACTATTGTGCTATCACATAAAATTGTAATCATAAATCATAAAAATTATATAAATAAAACATTATATATATATATATATTGTGATTAAACATTAATTAAGTGGTTTTCACATATATTGTCTGACCGACAATTAAAACCAAATATAACGCTGCAGTAGGAGTTTAACTGGTAGCAGAACCGCTACATGCTGACACAGAAGAGAGATATCAATACCATATTGCCAAACATTGGTGAAATCAGGTCCACGAAGGAGAACTAAAAACTGGCAAGACAAGCTGTTACAAAGCCATGTAGATAAATGTAGAGAGAATGGTGGAAGAGGGAGTGTGAGGAGTTTGAAAGCTTTAATAAGGAACATCAAACCCGTTACTACTTTCAACAGGCTAAAACCTTCAAAAATGGACCTCAAACTAGATCGACTTCTATTCAAAACGAAGATAGGGAGTAACAAGTAGACCTTAGAAATATTTTGGATACTGGTGCCACTTATTTTGAGAATTTTTTTAAGTGACCAGGAACAAGTCGGCCGACGAGCAACTAATAACACATATAGTGACGAGCAAATGTTATTCGTGCGTCAAATGACGACTAATGATGTTGTCATAGTCGGCCAAAGTGAAAATGTTATGTGTGAAACTTTCAAGTCACTTGAGAATGGTGCTAGAAAAATTGGTTGAAAATTAACTTCGATAAAACCAAACATATGAATGTTTCAAGGAAGGATGAGAAGAAAGATTTGATGTCCGGCGATGAACGAAAAGAGGGAGTAGAATCTTTTAAATATTTGGGATCAATGCTTGACTCAAACAACAGCATACTTACAGATATAAAAGCTCGAATCGTTGCAGATAGTCGAACTTTCTACTCAATTAAACCTCTCCTTGGATCACCGTGTGTTTTAACCAACACCAAACTTAAGTTATACAAGACATTGATTAGATCGGTGGTGATGTATGGGTCACAAACCTGAATCCTTACAAAAAATCACATTTATCTGTATATGAGCATAATATCCTACGCTACATTTTTGGTCCACTTAAGATAGACGATGGAGAGTACAGAACCCGATATAACTTTAAGATCAGCGTCCTTCTTGACGGTTTGCGTGGTTTGTGCATGTTCTCAGCAATAGGATTGCTTGGTTTGTGCACGTTCGTAAATCGTATCACGGATCGTACAATAATGTATAGATAGTACAAATGTAAATACTTACTGTATTTCTACTCCACATTTTAATTTTATTTTTTTGTGCAAATGTATTGTAATAAGAAGCGGCTTTTAAAAATAAATATGGTACAACAAAAGAAATTTCTTTTCTTGAAAAATCGGATAAACGGACGAAAAAATTTAAATTTAAAGGTTTAGTCGATTCGTGTTATTTCAAAAAATTTCGTGCATAAACAAAATTAATTTTTTCCTCAAAATCGTGTTATTTCAAATTCGTGTATAATAAATTCGTGCAAAAACAGAACTGAATGTATTCATATATTTTTTTTTAGCTTTCCGGTGTAAAGTAATATTATAATTTCGTATAAAAGTCCAAATCATAATACAATTAAATTTAAAAGTAACTATTTACGCGATTTTATATGCACGGTATAACGTTTCGTTTACAATTAAAGCCGTTCTGGCTAAACTACCTGCTTAAATACTAAATTCCATACAATCTAGAAAAATCGAACATCTTTAGTCCCAAACGTTCCATTAACAAAATAAGAAATAATGGGGTCTATTCAGTAAAAATCTTCTATCGAAAATTTCTGCTATTTAACCTCTTGTGCATCAATCACGAGTCTGACTCGTGGACATTTATTTTGCTTTGTGAAACAATCACGAGTCTGACTCGTAGAAATTTATTTTACTTTCTAAGACAATCACGAGTTAGACTCGTGATAACAAAATAAATTAAATTCATGGAATCACTTGACTTCATTTCAAAACTGTGATCGAACGAATGAACCGATTTTAATGAATTTTTTTTTGTTTAAAAGGTACATAGTGACGCCTTATGAAAATATTACTTTAACAAAAAATATTCATATTTTTAGATGATTTTTTAAAATTTTATTTGTTCAAACATGGTGATTTCAAAAAGTATCGTTTTCTTCTCTTTCATAAATATATATATAAAATGGTGGAATCAATATGGCAGCTACAGGCTTACGGCCTCACTCTGAAAGTATAGAAATTTGGCTACCAACACAAATTTAAAATATCAACAGATGCGTTGTTTTACTTAGAATGTTGATAATTATAAGTAGTTTCAACTTCCGAGTGGTGTTAAATTTTTTATTCAAAATGGCGGCTCGTAAATATAAAAATATAAAATTAAAAAAAAAAACAAATAACAGATCTCCCGTTTTTATATTTTCTTCCATAATTTAGAATATTCATTAACTTTTTACAAAAAACCTGGAAAATTGCACTTTGGAGATGTTTTTTGGAAATTATAGAAGTTTTGTCTATAATTTCCATAACAATCTTTCGGTATTTAAAAATAATTCTCTACAAAAAACTTCAAAATAAATAAATAAATTAATAAATAAAAAAATAAATAAATAAATTAATAAATAAATAAACAAAAATAACTAAAAAAAAATAAATATACATAAATAAATAAATAAAAATAAATAAATGAAAAAAAAAATAAATAAAAATAGATTAAAATTATTAAAATAAATAAAAATAAATAAATAAATGAAAATAAATAAAAATATATAAAAATAAATAAATAAATAAAAAAATAAAAATAAATAAATAAATAAATAAATAAATAAATAAATGAATAAATAATTAAATAAATAAATAAATAGATAAATAAATAACTAAATAAATAAAGAAATAAATAAATACGCAAGTAAGTAGGCAAGTAAGCAAATAAAAAAATAAATAAATAAATAAATAAAAATAAATAAAAATAAATAAATAAAAATAAATAAACTACCAACATTCTTCGTCCAAGAACGCATATGTTGATATTTAAAATTTGTGCTGGCAATTCTAAATTGCTATTCTTTCAGAATGAGGCCGTAAGCCTATATCCGCCATATTTACTCCACCATTTTGAATTTTGAAAAGGGGCACACGACATTGGAAACAAGAGACAATAAGCTACAATTTTTGCCCATAAACCTTCCGAAAAACCTAAATCATTCTGAAGAGCAGGGGGTCTCCAAGTTGCAAAGAATGCCTCATATATATAGTTATTACTTAACTCAAATAAATAAGTAATCATTTCAAACACATAATTTATTTTAACACATAAAACTATATGTTTTATGTATTAAAATTTAATACCTTTAAAACAAAAAAAGTTCAATAAAATCCCTGCACTAGTTTTTAGTAAATCTAAATTTACAGTAAAATAAATCTTTCAAACATAAAAAAATAAAACAAAAAATTAAGATTTTTTTTTAAATCGCAAGGTTTAAAAGCTTAAAACTAAAATAAAATATAATTTTTTTTTTATCAGTATTGACCTTTTTACTTAAACGTCAAAATGAAATATTAAAAATACTTACAAATATCCGGGTGCCAATAGTGAATTTATGTTAATACAAAATCTTCAGTTTTTGTATGAAAAGTGTTAAAAAATAATTTAATAATGTATCTAGGAATTGTTAATAACATTTATAAAAGTATTATGTATAAACTGGTTAAAAATATTCAATAAATTTGTGTTAAATCAATGTTTTTGGTTGCCAGTAGTGATGTTTAGTTAGTGCAAAATCTTCAGTTTTGTGTATGAAAAGAGTCAAAAGACAGTTTAAACTAGTTAAATAATAAACTAAACTACAAGTTAATAATAGTATTAATACAAGGGTATACATAAATTTGTTAAATATATTCATTAAATTTATGCTAAAGTCAATGATGTTTGTTTATAGTACACCTTTTTTCCCGAAAAAAACTTAACATATGTGATCAGCTGATTTGTATTTCGAAAACCTTAAATAATTGTTATTTCTTGCAAATCAAGATCGATTTGTGTTGTATTTAAATTGTTTTTAATATACATATTTGCATTATTATTGGTTTTGCAGTAAGTTTTAATACATAATTACTGATTTCTAATTATCATTAGATAGAATATAGCGACGTAACGACAGATTACATATAGAAATATAACGTCGTAACGACAGATTACATACAGCAATATAACATTGATTTTAACATAAATTTATTGAATATATTTCACAAATTTAAACACACTACTTGTATTAATATTATTATTAAATTGTAGTTTAGTTTATTATTTAACTATTTTAAATCATTTTTGGGCATTTATCATAAATAAAACTGAAGATTTTCCAGTAACTAAACAACACTGCGGGGAACCAAAAACATCGATTTAACATAAATTTATTGAATATTTTTAACCAGTTTATACTTACTACTTGTTTAAATGTAATTAACAATTCCTAGATAAATTTTTAGTTTATTTTTTAACACTTTTCATACAAAAACTGACGATTTTGTATTAACAAAAATTTACTTTTGGCCCCCGGCTTTAAAATCAACTATTTTATCTGTCAAAATATTTTAAGGAAAATACTCAATAGTACTTTTAAAAAGCCTAACTTAAGTACCTTTCAAACAAAAAAAAATTATTGAAATCGGTTCACCCGTTCGAGCACAATTTAACTTTTATCTTTCATGTTTCTTAAAAAAGTTCGAGCCACCCTGTAGCTTAGAACTAGTGAGAAAATAAAAAAATAAAAAACACGTGTTAGTTTTTTTTTACTATACTAACGATCATTAAAGTTTCAAGAAAATCGGAGCATTTTTTTAAAAGAATTATTTTCAGCACAAAAGCCTTCAATCGATCCAAAAGTTCACAGTAATACTCGCTGTTGATGGTGGTTCCTTTTTGGAGATAGTCGATGAATATTATTCCGTTCGTATCCCAAAATACAGACGCCATCACCTTACCGGCCGACTATTGCGTCTTTGCTCGCTTTGGATTCGGTTCGTCGACTGCTGTCCACTCAGCTGACTGTCTTTTGGATTCTGGTGTGTAATTGTGAAACCATGTCTCATCCATTGTCACATATCTACGATAGAATTCCCTTTTATTGCGGTTTAACAGTGCCAAAGACTCCTCGGAAGCATCGATTCGTTGTTGTTTTTGGTCGACTGTGAGCTCACGCGGCACCCAATTTGCACAGAGCTTTCGCATACCCAAATGTTCATGTAAAATGGTAAAAACACTACCATCTGCTACCTTTACAATGTCAGCTATTTCGTGCACCTTCAATTTGCGATCGTTCATAACCAATTTGTGGATTTTTTTTATGTTTTCTGGAATAACAGCCTCATTTTGGCGTCCACTGCGCTCTGCATCTTTTGTGCTGGTACGACCACATTTAAATTCAGCCATCCACTTCTCTACCATTTGTCTCGATGGAGCAGAGTTTGGATAATGTTTATCAAGCCATTGTTTGGTTTCCACTGTATTTTTTTTCATCAAAAAGCAATGCTTTATTAAAATTCGAAATTCACTTTTTTCCATTTTTTTTCAAAAACAAAAGTTGCTTCACACAAAATGCTATAACTCACGAATAAATAGTAAGATTGCTGTCAAATTTATACACGTATCGTTTGAAGCTTAGTACTAAATAAAAATCATATGGAAAAAATTCTAGTAACGCCATCTATGTGTCATCCTACGGACTTATTGAATGACCTAGTAGTTCAACCACACATAAATTTTTTTAAACAAATAAAACCTTAAGGGGTTAATTATTTTTTTGTATGAAATTTTATAAACATCAAAATAGAAGAAAAAAATAGAAGAATTGGTATTCAATCGCAATATTTTTCTTCTCAAAGTCTTCTATTCCTAGAAGATTCAGATATTTTATAGAAGTAAGTAAAAAGTTGCTTTTATGGTTAGAAGAAATATGTTTTTGGAATATTCTTTTCAAATGTACAAAATTATTTGTCGTTTTTTTTTTGATTTTTTTTTTAAATCTGAAAATTTGGTATTTTATTGGTGTTGACGAATTAAAAAAACCAAAATAAGGATTTTTTATTTTATAGCTTTGAAGTGGAGTTATGCGGGTATGAATTTATGATAATTTTTTATGGTTTTCCGTTATGGTATCGGTGTTTTCTAATAAATCTCACAATTTTTCATTGAATTGATATTCATTTTTGCAAGTGAGTTTAGAAATAGTTATATTATCGAAAAATATTACAAAATACTAATTTATCTCATATAGGTATCCGCTATGTTGAAATTCTTTTACTGAGAAAGCTTGTATCTCAAAATAGCACTTTTTTCACAAGTTTTACAGATACAATACACAGGGCTATTATATTCTGAAGAAAAAGTTTTAGGATCCGTAACAGATTTTTTGAATATTATTATAGGACTATTCTTTTGAAAATGCACATGTTTTATTGATTTTTCTTAAAATGCATAAACATTTGGTATATGTTTAGTAATATTATTTAGTACAGTAACTATTTGTTTTTAACAAATAATACTTATCTGGTACAATTTAAAGTATTTGAGACCTGGCTCAGATCGTAATTGGAATCTACACAGCTAGATTTACAAATTCCAAATTAATTTAAAGCTAATCCTCGTGTTATTTGGGATTATAAAGCTGCGTATTGGGAGGGTCTTAGAAGTATTTTTAAGCGGCTTCTTTGGAAACGTAATTGTCTTACCGTCCATGACCCTAACCTAGCTGCGTTATATTTTTCGGAGGTTATTCTTGAGGGCATTTAGAGGATTTATTCCTAATAAATTGGCCGTTCCTAAGACTGATCTGTGGTTTTCAAATAAATGCAAAAAGGTGATTAAAATTAAGAAAAAGGAATTTCAAAAGTTTCATCTAAACAAAACCAATGAAAACCTTAGACAATACCGAATTAAAAGAAATATATGCAGGAAACTAATAGATTCAGAACAAAATCTCTTTAATAGGAAAAAAGCTGTCAAATTTGCTGAGTACGCTACTGGTTCACGTAACTTCTTTAAAGCGGTTAAGGCTGTTCAAGGAAGGCTAAGCGGTTAAGGCTGTTCTCTACCTCCTCTTATTGATAGAGATATACGGGCCATTGACGAAGCCCGGTACATAGAGTTCTTAATGGGACGTATAGTTTTTCGTGGAAAATGGCAAGCGTACAACCAGTTCCTAAAAAAGGTAGTAAAACTGATCCTACAAAATACAGACCCATTTCAATTTTATCGGTTGTTTCTAAAATTTTTGAGAAATACATTAATTTTATTCTAATGAGTTTCTTAGAGTCCTCAAAACTACTCAATGAAAGACAATACGGCTTTCGAAAAGGAAGAGCGACGGGAGAATCACTTTCCTTTGTCACTCATGTCTGGAACAAATCGCTTGAAAATAATGGTGACACTTTCGGGGTTGCCCTTTATATACCCAAAGCATTTGACAAAGTTTGGCACACAATCTTATTTGCAAATTAAAATGTTATGGTTTACAAAGGTGAAAGGATACAATGTAACTTGGATACAAAGCTTTATTTCTGAGCGGAAATTTCGGGTCAACGTTGATGGTGTCTCTTCGGAAATATTCTCAACTAATACAGTAGTTCCTCAGGGTTCTATTTTGTCACCAACTCTCTTTCCTATTTATGTTTGATTTGTTTGTTGGATTCCACCAAATTCATGGTTTTGCTGATGATACTCTTCATGGGTCTCATGAAATCCCTAAATTATATTCACCATTAGCGCTTCATAACTGTAGATCAAATATGATAGATTCATTAAACAATGACCTTTGGGGGTTTGCTAATTGTGTTGGGGGTTTGCTAATTGTGTTGAATTCAATACGAATAAAGCACAGGTGTGTTATTTTCCTAGATTATCCACATTAAATCCGTTTCAATTAAAGTTCGACTCTAGTAGAAGTTGGAAATAATATGAAATAAAATTCTCATACTTTTAACCTCGCTAAGAACGCTGTTCAGAAATTGGGTTTTTTGGGACGATGCCGTAAGTTTTTCAATAGCGAATAGCTTCTATTAATACACAAATCATTTATACGTCCCCACACGGAGTATTGTTCTCACATATGGAGTGGAGCTTATTATAGTAGTTTGAAGTGCCTTGATTTTGTTCAGCGCAGAGCTGTTAAATTGATTGGCAACTCCATTCTTACTAATGAGCTTGATTCCTTACATCACAGACGAAAGGTTGCTAATCTGACAATTTTCTACAAATATATTATGGATAAACGAGCTTCCGCAGAGATTAAATCAATTTTACCTGAACTGCAAACTTCTCACGTTTCACCAGAGCTACTGACACTCCTTTTACGGTTCAAATAAAAAATGCAGAACTGTTGTTTTTCAGCGTGACTTTTTCAACAGAGTCTCTCATCTGTGAAATGTCTTACCTTCATGGATTTTCCCCGATATCTTTAATCCTCAAAAATTTAAAGTTGGCGTTCATAAGTTTCTTAAAGAAACCTTTACTTTATTTAAACAAAATTCTAATCCCTAGTTGGCATGGTTTCTTCGGATATTCAGAGATGCTAATTTATAATTTATTATAATTAACACTAAACATGCCTTATTTTATTTAAAAAAAAAACTTAAGGCGTTCCGCTCGGAATTCTTTGAAGCTTGTCCGATTGGTGTGAAAGTGGGTCTAGAAACAAAAGTGACAAAGCAATAATGTGTGTTTTACCCTGGGGTTGAGTGCCACCACTTCTCGGGGGTAGATTTTTCTAACTCAAAATAACCCCGAAAGTAAAAGTGCTCCATAGGATTTTCGATATCGATATTTTTCGAGTTATTCGCGATTGAAATCATACATGTTCATGCATGAATTATTGGTAGTTTTTTAAGGTTTTTCCGTATGGAGTCGGTGTTTTGCTAGCACCTCTCACGAATTTTATTGAGTCCTTATAAATGTTTACAAGTGAGAGGAGAAATAGTTGTATCAAAATAGTTGTGCTATTTGAAAACTTATAACTTTTTGGATTTCTGCTGGCCACCTTTTACTAAAAAACGCTCATAAATCAAAATAATAGTTTTATTTTGTAATTTTTTTAACAAATCTTATAAAACATGCAGCTACTAAAAAATTTTGAAGAGAATTTATAGATTTTTTGAATATTTAAAAATATGTAAACATATTTGAAGCACACTTTTTAAAATTCGGTAAAATCAATTCATATATGAATCTTTAGGTTTTTTTCGAATTTAAAAGTTGCATGTATTATCTGTAAGATTTGTGAAAAAAATTATAAAATAAAAGTGCTATATTGGGATATGAGCTTTTGGGTAAAAAGTTCAAGCGCACCACCGCACGGTGGCTGTGTGGCGAAAATCTAATAAATTATCAAATGTTCAACTAGCATTTTTTGATTGATTGATTGATTGATTGGACTGTAGGACCAAGCACTAGGCGAGACTCCCGGATTACGGCCGGGCCACTTCCTACAGTCGTTTTACATATAACAATAGGTAAGGATAGGTAGGTAATTGTAAGTTAGGAGTGAACGACCCGGTTACAGACACCTGGCAAATCGTATCTAGCTACTACTGTTAGGAGACAATCACAAGGACAATCACTTATACATATAATCTGCAATCGCCAATCAGCAATCCCGTATCTAAAATTTCTCGCCTGCAATCTCCAGTCGGAAACCTGTTATTCATGTAATTTATTAGTATAATAGGATGATGACTAAATTGTAGTCCTCTGCACTCTCCAATCTGAATTCATGTTTTTATATTTATGGTTAAAATTATTTATGGTTATTTATGGTTAAAAACATTTATATTATGTACATATAAATAAAAAACAAAAAACCCCTTTGAAAATTGAGTGAATTTCATATAAAAAAGTATTGGGATTGAATTGGATAAAAATATTATCTTTCACTTGATGTTTTTATTTGAAATGTATTTATTTAAATTTTATAAAACATTATTTTATATAATATAATTAACGCAAGAATGTTTTGAATTTTTCTTGAAATACAAGAATTAATTTAACAAAAACAATTAACCCTGCTCGTTGATATCGTTCAAAAATCTTATTGGATTTTATGGATAATGTTTGGATAAATAGAAAGAGATAAATCTATCACATAAAATTATGTCAACAAATGAAATTTTAAACTGAATTTGAAATAATAACTAAATTTCGCTAGTTAAAGCTCTAAGTAGGTTTAAATTTTACACAAAATCGAATAGCACAATAACACCTTTATTTAGTTTTCTAGTAAAAATCAGAGTTAATAAATTTTACATTTAGGGAAGATTACATCTTGGTCGCCCACATCTTTCCATTTTTGAAAGCAATCTTACCTTAGAGTTTAATTATTAAAACCAACACTTTAAAACTATTATATTAGATATAAAACTGATTATTACAATTAATGTTTTCACTACATTTAGTTATACTTATATATTTATCATTTAAGAGATTAATTTAGTTTAAAATTCACACTGTCACTTATAACAAGTGTTGATAAGACGACCATTCACCATTGTCATATATATATATATATATATACACATATATACACATGCACATACATACACATACACACATATATACACGTACATACACACATATATACACATGTACTCACATATATATATTTATACATACATATACATACATGTACACATACATACATACATATATACACACATACACACATATACGCAAACATACATATACATATACATATACATACATACATACATATATATACACATATATATATATATATATATATATATATATATATATATATATATATATATATATATATATATATATATATAT
The DNA here is from genome assembly GCA_963693315.1 of Diogma glabrata. Taxonomy (NCBI): domain Eukaryota; kingdom Metazoa; phylum Arthropoda; class Insecta; order Diptera; family Cylindrotomidae; genus Diogma; species Diogma glabrata. The sequence continues at coordinate 92,649,917 of OY856188.1, read as the reverse complement.
ATATATATATATATATATATATATATATATATATATATATATATATATATATATATATATATATATATATATATATATATATATATATATATATATATATATATATATATATATATATATATATATATATATATATATATATATATATATATATATATATATATATATATATATATATATATATATATATATATATATATATCCATACACATACATATGTACATATATACATACATACACACATATACACACATACCCACATGTATACATACATATACATATATACATACACATACACATACACATACATACACATACATACTCATACATACACATACATACACATACATACACATGTATACACATACATACATATACACACATACATACACATATATACGCACATACATATATACCTATATATATTACATATATTTATTAACAGCAAACATACATATTAAGAAGTTTTCACCTTATGTCCAACATACTAATTTATGTGGCATTGTTATATAAACATACATACATACATTGTAGCGGCAAGCAACGCAACAATAATTTATGAATACCGAATTGTTTTATTCTTAACAATGTAAACTAATTAAATCTTATCTTACTCACTGTATAAATCTCATCAGCTGATTTATTATAATTAATTTCCAAAAAAAACATTAAATACTTAATAATAATTGTTTTGTTAGTCAGTTAACTTTTAGACATTATATTGTGTAAACCAACGATAATAATAAATATTTTTATAACGTTAAAGTGAATTGTTTTATTTCATCTAAAAGTTTTAATTAACAAAAGTTAAGTTACATCGAATATATGTGAACTTATTTAATAAAATTAATTCTGGTTGTGACTAACTACTTAAATATATGAAAGTAGATAATAGTCATCTCAAATTACTATATTTGGTGATCCTAACGGAACGTGCACTTAATAAAACAACAGGAGTCAACGGTATCAGCAGAAACAGCAGTATAAGCGTGATTAATTTAAACAAAAAGCCACGTTTTTGGAAATCTGGTAGGATTTTTCCTACCAGATAACAGGTACTTATAACTAAGTTTTAACATAAAAAAACTTTAGTTTAATTATTTATTATTTTTTTATGTGTTTATGCTGATAATTGGAGATAAAATTCTGTATAATTCATGAACGAAATGAAATAAAAATCGTCATTTATTAAAAATCACCGTTCATCAATTAAAAATCATCATTTGAATATTATAAAGCCTTATAAGGTTAAATTAAGCTACATAAATATATTAAACCAGCAAACAAACGGAAAATCGTTTAAGGCAGACATATGAAAATTTTAAACGATATACGGATTTATAACTACAATATCCGATATTGCTACATATAAATTACATAAAAAATTGGAACGGATCTTCCTTTAAAAGAACAACATACAGTTATAAAGAAAGTTATTGGGTGAGCTGTAAATTATAAGTTAAAATTATTATTACGTTGGTATTTAGAGATTTTTCATTTCTAAAATTTAGTTTTATATAATTTGAAATTTTAATAATTAAACAATAATTTTTTTTTTGAAAATAATTTAAATTACTCTTACTTAAATTATTTAATATTTCCATATATTACTTTTGCGTAAATTGCGTATAAATCAATAATTCAATTCGTATATACATAAATTAACATACATATAGTTATTCATATTAATTTAGAAAGAAAATTTCTTTTGAACTACAAATTTATAAATATTTATTTGAATCGTCTTTATTATAAATAATTGCTGACGTTACAATGTCTGAGAACGATGAAGATAAAAAACCCTTCACCGAGGTAGACTCTCTTCGAGCAAGGTTGCCAGAATTTTGGACAAAACTTCCTTTAGCTTGGTTTCTGCAAGCTGAATCACAATTTAAATTGTATCGAATTTCGGATGACGAAAAACGCTACTGCTATATTATTTCAGCTCTCCCACCAGCAGTTCTTGAATCGGTTTATGATATAATAACAGAACTGCCTGTTGGAAGCAAATATGAAACTCTTAAGACTGCCCTCATTGAACGGCACTCACTTTCAGAGCAACAACGTCTCGAAAAACTTCTCGAAAGTGAGGTTTTGGGCGATCAGAAACCATCTGAGGCCTACAGATCTCTTAAAAGGTTAGCGAAAACTTCTGTTAATGAAACGATCATTAAAAAACTCTGGCTTCGGCGTCTTCCAAAATCTATTAATATAGCTTTAATTGCAGTTGGTGACAAAACTATTGATGAGCTTTTATCAATAGCAGATGCAATACATGAAGCTACAGAACTCTCGTCAATTGCATGCATTAATTCTTTTACATCCCGTTCTGGAACAAATAATACTTCAGATAACGGTCTTGAAGACCGGCTTATGTTAAAAATCGAGTCGATGTTTGCGAAAATGCAATCTAGTTATAACCGCTCACGTAGTCCTAAACCACATTATAGAGGAGGTTTCAACTATAGAAGATTAAGTCGGAGTGGAAGCAGAGGTCGTAATACAGAACGAACAAAAACATGTTGGTACCATAAAAACTATGCAACTAAAGCACGAAAATGCATTCAACCATGTAATTTTAATAGTCAAGAACAAGTTACCCAAAATGTTTCACAACCGTCGACAAACTAATTCAAACTACTGTTGTTGCGGCGAATAGTAGTTTTCTTAAAAACAGCCGTCGTTTAATTCTAAAAGACTCAATAAATAATTATCAATTTCTCGTAGATACCGGTGCAGACTTATCTGTTATTCCTGCAAAACGCTTCTACGGTACTCTACGGTACTGAGTCTCGCGACCCTAATCTTGTGCTTTCTGCTGCCAATGGCACAATCATTAATACGTATGGAACTAAACTTCTTTCAGTCGATATAGGGCTAAGGCGCAAGTTTGTATTCCCATTTGTACTCGCTTCGGTAGACAGGCCAATCATAGGTGCTGACTTCCTGTCGAAATTCGGTCTTCTTGTCGACCTACGTGGACGACGACTTTTAGATTCATCAACGGGTATTACAATCAACGCAATGACAGCCATTAGTAAGACACCAACACCAATTCATTTTTCTGTTGATAATGGGTACGGTTCTTTACTTAGGGAATTTCCTTCGCTCGCTCAAACGCCAAATTATACACTTCCAGTTAAACATAACGTGGTTCATCACATTATAACTGAAGGTCGTTTACCTTTTTCAAAACCACGCAGACTGGATCCTGCAAAACATCAAGCAGCACATCTAGAGTTCGGACATATGATCGAATTGGGTATATGCCAACCTTCGTCTTCACCGATTTCTTCTCCTCTCCATATGGTAAAAAAGAGAGATAATGACGATTGGCGTCCATGCGGAGACTACCGTCGTTTAAATACAGTGACTATTCCCGATCGATACCCAATCCCTCACATTCACAATTTTTCAATGTACTTGCAGGGTTGTACAATATTTTCGAAGATTGATCTGGTAAGAGCATTTCATTTAATCCCAGTGGCACCCGAAGATGTGCATAAAACGGCACTCACAACACCATTCGGTCTGTTCGAGTTTACTCGAATGCCATTTGGTCTTCGGAATGCCGCTCAGACATTCCAACGCTTCATGAATGAAGTAGTCAAAGGATTGGATTTTGTATTCGTCTACATAGACGATATCCTTGTGGCAAGTAAAAATGAGGAAGAGCACAAACTTCATTTAAGAACGCTTTTCGAGAAATTAGTCGAGTTTGGTATCAACATCAAAACCTCAAAATGTATTTTCGGAACCCAATCGCTCACATTCCTCAGTCACTTAATCACTCCTGATGGCACTTTACCTTCACCTGAACGAGTTAAAGCCATCAATGATTTCCCTCAACCAACATCTATAAAGCAAATTCAGCGATTTGTCGGGATGGTGAATTATTATCACCGCTTCATCCCAAATTTAGCCGAATCACTGTCAGATATTCATGCGCACTTGGCAACTCTTTTAAAGAAGCCAAAAACTTTAAAGAACTTTTCTTGGCCTGATTCACTTAACGAATCTTTTGTCAAAATCAAAGACGCATTAGCTACAGCAACGATGCTAGCCCATCCTTTGAACGACTCACTGTTCAGTATTACTACAGATGCTTCAGGTACTGCTACAGGAGCAGTACTACAACAATATAAAAATAGATGTTGGGAACCGCTCGCTTTCTTTTCTAAGAAATTAACTCCAGCCGAAATAAAATATTCCGCCTTTGACCGGGAATTACTAGCTATTTACTACGCGATTAAACATTTCCGTTATTTTGTAGAAGGCCGGACTTTTACAATTTATACAGATCACAAGCCTCTTACAACAGCAATATTCTCAAAAACTGAACGCAGTCCTCGACAAACTCGACATCTTGACTTTATAAGTCAGTTCACCTCAGACATTCGTCATGTTAAAGGCAAGAATAACGTCGTTGCGGACGCATTATCCCGAATAGGGGACCAAGACATTGCTGCACTGTCTCCTGTGTCAATCGATATCAATAAAATTGCTCATAATCAACTTCATGACGAGGATCTCAAACAGTTACTAAACTCACCTCGTCCTGATTCTTCAAAGTTTAAGCTAGAATTGTTTACATTTCCAAACTTAAACTTATATTGCGAAACTTCCACAGGAAATAACCGTCCATATGTACCAGAACCTCTAAGACGTATTGTTTTCGATGCACTACATGGTATATCACATCCTAGTATAAGAGCATCACGAAAACTTATCTCTACTAGATATTTTTGGCCTAACCTTAATTCTGATGTCACACTTTGGACTAAATCTTGTTTACCTTGTCAGAAGTCGAAAGTTCAGCGACATACAAAATCTGCGTATGGCTCAATTCCACTTCCTCGAGGACGGTTTGAGCATATTCATATGGATGTGGTTGGACCACTTCCTCCTTCCGACAACTTTAGGTATATATTAACAATAGTAGATCGTTTCACTCGATGGCCTGAGGCATATCCTATTCAAGACATGTCAGCTAGCACTATTGCTAAAACATTTATAGAGCAATACATATCAAGGTTTGGAATTCCACTAGAAATCACAACTGATCAAGGTAGCCAGTTTGAGTCTAAACTCTTTTCCGAACTAACAAAGTTACTTGGCTCGCATCGTATTCGTACTACCGCCTACCATCCACAGGCAAATGGAATGGTGGAACGGTTTCACAGGCAACTAAAAGATTCGCTCAAAGCTCGAGAAAACACAATTCATTGGAGCACGGAACTGCCTATCGTTTTATTAGGAATACGTACTTCCGTCAAGGAAGATCTACATTGTTCCCCAGCTGAGCTAGTATATGGACAAGCACTCAAAATACCAGGAGAATTCTTCGAAACTCAATCAAAAGAAACTATCGATACACATGAATTTGTGGATAGACTTCGCACAACTATGCGCAACTTAGTTCCAGTAGAAACTCGTAAAACGATATCTCCTACGTTTATCCCTAAAAATCTAAACACTTGCGATTTTGTTTTTGTACGAACAGATAGAGTTCGAACAGGCCTATCACCTCCGTATGAAGGACCCTTCAAAGTTCTTCGACGCTTCCGAAAACAATTTGTTTTAGATCTGAACGGCAGAAATTCTTCGGTTTCCATAGACCGACTTAAACCAGCTTTTGGAATTCTAGCTGCATCTTGCTCTAATAATTTATCAAAGACAAAAACAGTGCGTTTTTCTTCAAAATTAACTTAATCTCTTAACTGTTCGAGGGATTTATCTCGGAAGAGGGTGATGTAGCGGCAAGCAACGCAACAATAATTTATGAATACCGAATTGTTTTATTCTTAACAATGTAAACTAATTAAATCTTATCTTACTCACTGTATAAATCTCATCAGCTGATTTATTATAATTAATTTCCAAAAAAAACATTAAATACTTAATAATAATTGTTTTGTTAGTCAGTTAACTTTTAGACATTATATTGTGTAAACCAACGATAATAATAAATATTTTTATAACGTTAAAGTGAATTGTTTTATTTCATCTAAAAGTTTTAATTAACAAAAGTTAAGTTACATCGAATATATGTGAACTTATTTAATAAAATTAATTCTGGTTGTGACTAACTACTTAAATATATGAAAGTAGATAATAGTCATCTCAAATTACTATAACATATATATACATACATATATATATATATATATATATATATATATATATATATATATATATATATATATATATATATATATATATATATATATATATATATATATATATATATACATATATATACACATACAATACACACATATACATACATACAATACACACGCACACATACATACATACATACATATCCATACACATATATATACACACGCATATACACATATATACATACATATATATACATACACATACACACATACATATACATACACACATACATACATACATACATGCATACATACACACATACATACACATATATACATATATTGATAATTCATATAAATATGTTATATATATTTTGATAATTCAAATATGGAATATATGTCTAAAATTTGTTTGAACGATATCTTTAATACTTTAGACGTATTTTTAGACTTCCTTTCATTTATTCCAAATTACATAAAATTGATAGAAATACGAAAGATGTTTTAAGAAAGTTATATATAAACATTAAAAACTAGTTTCAATGTTTATATATACCTTTTGTATTATATTCTGTAGCTGTAAATCAAAGAAAGTTAATTAATTCGAAGTTCTATTTTCATTAAATTTATTAAAACTAAATTAAATTAATGCCAAATCTCAGCTAGTCTCATATATATATATATATATATATATATATATATATATATATATATATATATATATATATATAATATATATATATGAAAATTCAATTATTTCGAATAGCGAACCTAAGATATCAAACCATCAGTTTTTTTAAGAAACAAAATGTTATCAATGTTTTCACACGCCATGACACCTTTTCAAGTTGACGAAATTTGTATCTTTATTTCTAATAAATCTGCATTTTCATTAATTATATTATGAAATTTAAACTAAGATACACCATTTTATTTACATTCATTTATTCCTGGTAATGGCATTTTGATAAATTTTTTATTTTCTTTAAATCAACAAACAAAATTTTTTTTTTTTTTTTAATCAAAACAAGAACCACGAAATTCCAATTAGAAATGTTTATGTATATTCTCGAAATACTACAACAAAATTGACATTTGTTTTTTTTTCAATGTAAGAGTGTCCTCTTACATAATTATACCCAACTATAGGTGCGTTCGATTTGACTGAAACAACTGAAAAAACAACAACAATTGCATTTAATTTTTCAGTTGCTTCAGTTGTTTCAGTCAAATCGAACACGGCTTAAATACCACGACTTGTTGATTAGATCGTTTCTTAATTTAACACTACAGAAATCAGATAAATTCTATAACCTTTTTAAAAATGTTAATAATTTTCATCGACTAAAATCACTACGGTTTAATTTCATTTTAATTTTAAATGAAAAAAAGTAATGAAAATAAACAACGACACAACAATGTTGTATCGAATTGAAAACCATAAATTACGAGAATTTCAAGAGAAAAAAAAGAGAAAAAAATTATTTTCCTGATTTTTCAATCTTTTAATTAGAAAAATTAAATTATTTTTAAAATACCACCATTATTATATATTATTATATATCATATATTATATATTATTGAAGCACTTGGTTTGAAACACATTTTAGATAACTTTTATTGAGTAATAAGACACTTTAAATATGGTAAATTATTAAAGTAAAAAATATATATATATATTTATCACGACGGAGAGTTTTATCCACGTCCATCTTCTTTAAATGCGCTCGGCAAACTCCCAAATGTTCAACTGGCATTTTTTGATAAAAAACTAGTTACTCACTTGTAAAAATGTATTTCAATGCAGTTAATTTCTGAGAGTTATTAGTAAAACACCACACCGAAAAACCTTAAACCATGACATAACTGGGAAATTTCAGAACTTTTTTCACAAGTCTAAAAGTCTAAAATTTGTGAAAAAAGTGCTATTTTGAGATATGAGCTTTTCAGTAAAAAAAGGGTTTCAACGCATAACATAGCGGATATGAAATAAATTAGTAGTTTGAAACAAGCGTGTTTGAATATACATAACTTTTTCTACACTCACTTAAAAATGGATATCAATTCAATGAAATTTGTGAGAGTTATTATCAAAACACCGACGTCATACCAAAAACGCATAAAAACTGACCAAAATTCATAGCTACATTTCAGAGCAAATAAAATAAAAAATCCTGAATTCAGTTTTTCCTTTTGTTAAAACTAATATCATTTTACAAATTTCAGATTTTTAAAAAATAGTCGGAAAAATCGATGTACAAACTCTGAAAATACAATTTATATCCTCTAATTCCTGAATTTTGTTTAATTTCTACTATTTAATATATACTACTGAGTATTTGCTATTTTCTGTTTAGTAATTACTTGTCATTTTGTCAGTACTACTCCGTATATCCAAACTTTGCTTTCTGGGTTCAAATCAAAACATGACCTTTATTATTTTCAAAATTTATTTAAAGAAACTCAAATACAAAATTTTATTTTAAGAAATATGTATACGTACATATATAGTCCCTAGGCCAACGTCGATTTTATGTGATGATTACCACACATTTTATACTTCTTGAAGCGCCTGTCCTTGACGAGCCCAAAAACTTTTGTTCTGCGATTTTCCTCAAATCGGAAGCTTTTTCGTTCGGCAAGTTCCAAAAAGGCCGATTGCCAGTAATCTTGTAAATGTTTAGTTTTTTTTAACTAAGGGGGTTGGAAATTTGATTTAGAACACGAATGTAACCTTGTCCGACAAACATTTGTCTGCTATTATCTAGTCCGACAACCCAAACATACCAAAATGTCAGTTGTCAGACTCGACAATAGCAGACACATTTTGGTCGGACAAGCTTACACTTACACTAGTTTTCTAAAACAAATTTACAATCCCCACAGTTAAAAAAAAAATGCTTGCCGAACGAAAAAGCGGCCGATTTGAGGAAAATCGCAGATCAAAAATGTTCGGGCTCGTCAAGGACAGGCGCCTCACGAAGTATAAAATATGTGGTAATCATCACATTATATCGGCGTGGGCCCAGGCACTAATAAAATTATATTAAAAATTTTACATTTTTCATTCAAAAATTAAAAACATTGGTTGCATAAATTTTACAAGTTGCATAAATTTTAAACAACAATTTTGCCAAGAAATTTAAAAACATAAAACTTGCCGTTTCTTACATTTTGTAGTTCCTGCTTAATTTTCTATTGTTTTGATATTGAAAACGTTTAAAAAAAAATACTGATGCCATAACCTGTAAATTATTGTTTTCTTTAAAACAAAATTTAATATAAAAAACATATAAATACTTTAATTTGCACACGAAATATAATATATTTACTAACATGTTGTGTAATTTATCAACTTAATTTTTAATTAAAAAATAACTAAAAATTAAATATGTAAAACTAATTTAATTTCTAACAAAACTTACTGTCAAAACAGAGATTAAAATAGAAGATTTTGTGTTCGAAAACATAAATTGATAATAAACTAGCAGAAAATTTCCCCTCATCAAATTGAATACCAATTTCGAACAGTCTTCTATTTTTCAATTCTGCTATTTATTTTTGGGTTGAAGAATAGAGGATAGAAGATTTTTATTGAATAGGGCCCAATTTTTTACTGTCCCCTAACTGTTAATACAACAACAATTATGTATATTCATTTCATTCGATTGTTGTTGTATTTTGTTGATCATAGTTATGAAGATTCTATAGGGAGTTTTATTTTTGTTGAATTGAGTTCTACGTTGTATTTTGATATGATTTTGTTATAACCGTACCGTAACAAGTAATACAACCGATAAAATGGATATTGGTCTGTAATTACTGGGATCATTCATTTTTACCCTCTGGAAGATTGCTTCAAAAATTTTGGACGATATAACTTTCTTGTATGAAAGGTAAAAGATTTTTGTGAGGATTGGAATTATGGATTCTTTCATCGGATCACCAGTTTCTTAGGTGTTTGGTAGTAGTTATATATTATATTGTCATGTTTTCCTACTTTGGAACTGGCCTTACTCTCAATTAGATAAACGTAATCGCTAAATCTCTTCCAGGATTCGATCAGATTGTAAGCAAAAACACAAGGTTTTACTAAGCATTTAGCACCGCTATTCCAAACAATATTCTTGAACAAGAATAATCAATAGCTTTAAAACCGCCAACGGTTGATTGTAGAAATTTCCAGTCCACAGCGTCCCAAATAATAAACAAAATTTCTATTAAGTAACACTCAAAACTTTATTCATAATTAAAAATAACTTTTCTTCTATTCACACGATTTTATGTTCACGACACAGAGTTTCGTTTACAATTTATTTCACTTTACATAATCGGACGCCACTTAAACTGTTTACACTATCGCAGTATAATTTAAACTAACTTTTCATTCTGCAAAAGGAATTTCTTATATATGTACAACTTTTCTTAATTTTTCAAATATTCTAGAGGTAAATCAATTCTGTACAAAAAAGAAGTTGCGTCACATATACAATTAGCTGTTCCATTCGTTTAAAATCGTATAGGAAAAAACTTAAGCGCCCTACAGACGATCCGACGGTCGGACAGATTTGGTTGGATTGGATGTAAAATCGGATAGTGTGTATGCATGTCTGTCCGATAAAATTAAGTTGGATGTGTCGGATGGAAATTCCATCCGACCGTCCGACCAGCCAAACAAATCGGATGGGGTGTATTATTGTTGGACGGTTTTAATTCAATTGAGTAAGAAATTTCATAGAATGAGAAACAAAGAAAATTTTAGAAAAGTATTTTGGTATAAATATGAATTAATAAATTGAATTTGCTAAACAAAAACCAAAAACGAACTGTCAAAATCGGATGTTAAGTTGGATCGTCTGGAGATAACATCCAATTTGGTCGTCCGACTTGTCGTCGGACAAGTTGGATCGTCTGTAGGTCGCTTTAATAAATAAAATACAATTTGTTTGATTTACGAATGAATTTCATTAATTTTTTTTTCATATTTTTGCACATACATCAAATTAAAATACTATTTTATACTAATATTTAGTTGAATCTTTTATAAACTAACCGTCTTTAATATAACCAATATAATAAATTAATAAACAAAAATTGTTCTTCGTTGATAAGTTTGAAATAAACATTAATTGAAAAAAAAACAATATTTCGCGCACAATGGAAATTTATGGTGTTTTTATTTTTGTGAATATGTTTAAATTAATTAATTTTAACTTTATTATTATTATTTAAACTAAATTTACATATAATTTTATAAAATTGTGGGAAATAGAAAATTGATAAGTAAACTATGCCTAAATATGATGCTATTAAGAACGTTAAAAATAAGTCGAATACGGCTGGTTTAACACTAAAGAAGATAAAAAAAAATTAAAAGTTTGATTAAAATATTTATTACAGTAGAATTTCGTTATAAGAAACTTTCTGAACTTAAATTGTAAAAAGAACTTTATCGTTTAGACGTTTTAGGACATTAACTACGTCCACTTCCTACTTCTGAGAACAAGCCCTACTGTGTCACAATTATCGACCGCTATACTCGCTGACCTGAAGCCATTCCGATCTCAGATATCACTGCTGAAACGGTAGCTGCAGCTCTTTACTCCAATTGGATTGTTCGCTTCAGAGTATCTTTAGTTATCGTCACTGATCAGTGCTCCCAATTCGAATCCAATCTTTTCAGTGAGTTGTCTAAACTTATCGGTTTCGAACGTAAACGAAGTACGCAGCCGTGCGTGTGAGAAGTGATAACTTGGATTTTTGCCAAAAATGAGTTATGAATCTAAGATGATATAATAACACTACAGTCAATCGACATTTTTATCATATAATTAAAAAGTTTAATTTATTTTGTCATTCAAAATTACTCTATTAAATGTGCCGTATCTTCTTTACGATTATCAATTACTACAGCAGTTTGCCGTATCTATCAATTACTAAGCTATTTCAGTCGTAACTTAGAAAGTTACGATAAAACGACTTAGTATTATGTATGACGCTCGACTTTACTAAGGCAAAATGACGTTATTAAGTGGTTATAATTATAATGGTTATAATTGCGTTATTATTTTAATACTTAGATATTAAGTCTGTGTTCCTAAGTGTATTTAATATTTGCAATTTTACATGTATTTACTAAGTTTTTCGAGTGAAATAATAAAATAAATTGATTTTATTGACATATCATTGTTATTTTTGTAACGCGTATATATAAGATACGTCAAAGTTACTGTTTAATTATCAAAACTAATATTTTATATTATTAACAAATAATATTATAACCTTTTATCTTTTTGATTCAAACCAAATTTGAAAACTTTTTGACCATAAATATAGTTTTAAGTGATTAAAAATTAAAAAGTGTTAATATCTCGAAATGTCAAAAATTCAAGTTACCACTTCTGTGCTTAGCACGGCAGTACAAGTTACAATCCTAAGTGTAACGGACTCATCAACCGTTGGCATCGAACCCTCAACACTATCATCATGGCCTAAGACCGGACAGATTGGACGCGTATTATACCGGCAATATAACACGGTTTATAAAGCATTTTTTGTGAAGACTTTCAATAAATATCTATTGGCCTATCACAAATAGCAACATCCTTGTAATGACACCTTATCAACAATTGAAGTAACGGGTAACATCGACGACGTTACTTATAGCAGTAGCAGAGTTCCTGAACCTAGAGCCGGAGGATTAACACCACACCCGTCGCTACAAGAACAACAACAAAACTTTCAATTTTCATAGGCATTTCGTTCAACAATTGAAACAACATTTTAATCACCTTCGTCCCCCAAATGTTTCAAGATACACTTCTCGTAAAGTTTTCATTCCTAAAGCTCTTGAGTCTGGTTCGCATGTCTTCTTACGTACGAACTAATTACGTAAATCGCTCAAGCACCATACGAAGATCCCTTCCCAGTCATTAGCGGTGATGATACAAATTTCATTCTGAGCGTAAAGGTCAACACATTCGAGTTTCTATCGACAGATTAAAACCTTGTTTTAAGGAAGTATCTGAAGATGACTTAACTCAAAACTCAGCAACTACGAGTACAAATCTCAATCGCCCGGACGAGACCTCGTCTTTTAAAGATAATGTCGATTATACTCCTTTGGACACATCATATTCTTCTCCTTCTACCTCCGCTGAAACGAGACTGTATCTGTATCAAACGAAACTGTATCAACTAAATTACAGTATCCACTAAAAGGGTTAGATTTAATCCCGTTTCTCAACAAAAGCAATTCTATTCTGCATCCACAATTATGCGTGCAGGTAAAACCACCCGACCACCGCTCGGTTCCTTAGTGCTATGGCACAACAAATCACTCTTTATATTGTCTCATTTTCGATGAAACTAGGTAGAGGGGGAGTGTGTGACGAAAACTCCCTGTTCCAACAAATTTAAATAGCAAAAAATTTGCTTACGCACTGCAATGCATTTTACATATTTTATATTACATTGTAATTCCATCTAACAAAAAAATTGAACAGGCGCTGGTGGAAAAAGAAAAAAGTTTCCAAAAAATAGATTTAATGAAATGCAACTTGCTTCATATAATTGTTAAAAATTAAATATCATTCTTTGTTAAATATTCTAATTTCACGCCATATTTGTAAAGTAGTAAAAAGAAACTATTTTTCTTTTCAAGTAAAAAAAACAATGCAAACATAAAATTTATGCAATACTAAAAACTCTTTCTATATATTTATGGAAAATATTTGACCGATGATAATAAAATGTTACTCAATTAAATCTCTCCGTATTCCGTTTTTCTCCCATTACGGTTTCTTCCCGTTTTATTGATGTCAAGACTGTCAATCAGTTTTACAAACATTAGAAGTTTAGCAACTAATCGCCACTGGTTACATGAGTATTGTATAATGTATAAATTATGAGTTGGAACACTCAATCTTTGATAAACATTTTTGGTGTTTGTGCATATATATTTATTTTTGTATTTGGATTATTTCGCTTACTAAACTCTCTTGAGAACACAATTTTTTTCAAAACTTGTCTGATACAACGGTTAAATTACTACACAAATGCTAAATTTGTTGTACTTGGTGACTTTAATGTGCACAACAAAGAATGGCTCAAGCACAGTTCGAAAACGGATAAACTTGGTAAACAAGCTAAATTATTTTCGTTGTACAATAACCACACCCAAATAATTAACCAGTTTACAAAAGTTCCAGATATTCTAGGCCAAAAAAGAAATCTTTGTAAATAAACGATTTGACTATAGTGCTATTCAAAATTACAGAGCCTCTAGAAGGATCTGATCAAAATATGATCTCAACTACACTAAATAAAAAAAACGCCCAAATGCATTTAAAGCTAATCCACGACGTGTTTGGAACAACCAAATTGCGGACTGACAAGGCCTAAAAACTCATTATAAATGGTTTCCATGTAAACAAACTTGCTTAGTTAAACAAGATCCCCAAATAAGGCTGCTGTGATATTTTCTGACGTTATACTGGCAGGAATGCGAAAATGTATACTAAATAGTCTGATTATCCCGAGCGTTGACCCTTGGTTCTCAAAAAAATGCAAAGAAGCAATTAAACAAAAATCAATTTCGTGGAAGTTTGCTAGCGTTCACCTTGCTAGCGTTCAAAAAAGGAAAAACAACAAGCACGACCGTCAGATTTGCTATCTTATTTCTGTAACAAGTCACTTGAACACCATGTTGAAAAATTTGACATTGTTCGATAGATATCCAAGGCCCTTGACAAAGTATGGCACAAAAACCTCATATATAAGATATGATGTTATGGTGTAGAAGAGGAACTTATTTCTTGGATTCAAAACTTCATAACTGGGGCCCTATTCCCGAACACATAAATGTGAATTTTAACAATATTGTCAAATTTGTATTGCATAACATTAAACAGTAACGCTAATGCTTTTCCGGAAAACGTTACCAAACCTCCTCAAAATGTCTAGACGCTGTCTAACGGAAAGCCATTAAATTGATCGGCAATTCAAATTCAACCAACGAGCTGGATTCGTTACAGCATAGAAGAAATGTTTCTGATTTTACGATATTCTACAAATGCATTATGGATGTGTACTTTTCTGAGGAGATCAAATAAATCCTACCTAAACCCGCTACTTTTTGTCGTTCCACCAGAGTATCAGCTATCCACCGTTCATATAACAAAATTAGAATCGTGGCCTAGCAACGTGTTTTTTTTAAACCGAATTTCTCATCTTTGGAATTCCTTACCCTTGTGTGTTTTCCTTAATAATATTAATCCCTAACTTTTTAAAGTCCATGTCCACCAATTTCTTAGAGATACATTATCCATTACCACAAACCAGTTCGCATGGTATCCTCGGCTTTTCAGAGACGCTAATATATTAAAATTAACACTAAACATGTCTAACTTAATATAAAAAAAAATTAGAGCATTAAACTTTTAAAATGTATAAGTATGGATAGTCTTAAAACAGATTGGAGTTTTATAGTAAACAAAAGTCTGCGTCTTTCAACAGGTCGTTGTAATTACAAAATCCAGGTGACAAGGTGGCTTGTGACCCGCACTCAGAGTAGCCTGGGTTAAGGTCTATTCAAATAGCCCAGCCTCTAATGTACTTCACTCAAAGATGAGAAATAAAATTATGAAGGAATGGTCAAATACCCGAAACGAGGAGACACGTTTAATAAATTAATGTTGTCGTGTACACTAAAGACAGTAGAATTGTGGTCTAGATTTAAGCCAGACAGTTCGTAAAGTTCCTTCTTCAACACAAAAACCTCAATGAGTGCTTAAAAAATTGGGAAACACAAGTTTCTTATATCGAAATTTTGCTTTAACAAAAATTTAACCTACCTATAAACATTGAGTGTAGCTTCATGACCCTCATAGAGCATAAAATCAGGTTCCCGTGCATCTGGTTTTTCGTATGTGATTTTAACATTTTTTAGATATTTTTCGAATGCATTTTTTAAATCATTATTTAGTAAAGTTGATTGAATATTTAACCACGGTTTAACGGTGTTCACATCAATATTCATCGAATTTGTAAATATTTCACCAACCCTTACATTAAATATATAACGAACCAAAGATTCTGCAATAATTTTACTTGCTTTTTGTACAACTTCAGCTCTTGTTGTTAAATCCTCTTTAAACATTGTTGTTCGTAATGGATCTCTATGAGATCGTAAACTAGATACCGTAAACGATGGTATACGTTTCATACTGAAACGTTCGTGTTCCCATGCTAATAATATATCAGCTAAATTGATTTTTTTATGTACACCTTCTACACTATAATTCCCATAATTGCCCGATACCGATTTTAGTTGTTTATAAAAATTACTAACAGATGTTCCCTCTTTTGGCGGTTTAGAAACATGCATATATATATTATTATCGTTAAGATTTTGTCCAATTGAATCTAAACATAACACAAATTCAGGACTTTGTATCTGTACGTTTTCATCTAAATTAATATCTAACCATTTTTTCATTCCTTGAAAATTTAAAAATGTTCCTGATTCTGATATTAAAAACATTAAACGATATTTTGGCGATGAGTTCATTGTATTATATAATTTACTAAATAAATCTGACAAGGTTAAAAGAACGGCGACATCAAGATTATTTAAATTTTCCTAAAAAAAATCAATATATATAAAAACATACAATAAAAAACATACTGACTAATTCTACTTACATTTACTAATCCAAAAGTATCTAAATGGGCTACTAAAATAATTAATGGTAAATGTTTATTACTTTCATCGAAATTCTTATTTACATGTTTAGCTGGTGCTAGTTCTCCTTGTATAATAGGAATTTTTGATTGCTTATTTATTGCGTGTGAGGCTCCAGTTATAATGGCCTATAAATATACATATTAACATTAAGAAAAAACATATCAGTTAAATGATTTACCTGATACCCGTTTGCCGAAATTGATCCTAATATTTCAGTTAAAGCTGAATCACGTTTTACATTATTATTTATATTATTTGTAATATCTTCAATTATATTATTCAAATCTTCAGAATATTTTGAAAAATAAACAGGGATAGTTATTTCTTGTGTTAATATTGCTTGTTCTAATAAGGAAATATGCTAAAACGACAAATACTAGAATTAGGAAGTCTTATAAATTAAATTCGATTAACATTTAGATTTTTATAATCAAATTAGCGCAAACCTGTTTATCTTCTAAACTTAAGTTAAATATATTTTTAGAAAACATTATAACCAGTCCTCCAGCTTTAGACCGAATTTCCCGAAACTGGTCTATTGTCATATCTTGAAATCTAAAATTAGATAAAATTTCATATTCTAAAAATGTTTGATCTAATTAGGATCACATGAACAAAATTTATTTTTATTACATTTACCTTGTCATAACACAATGCCTTGATGTTGACCAAGTGTATAACGATTTTGCTTCCAAATTCATTCCTGAAGCACGACAACCTTTATACATAAAAAACAAAAAGTCATTCATATTTTAATTAATTAAAATATATTAAAACATAACCTAATTTTTTAGATCAGATTAATCAAATATTTGAGTTAGATAAAAAAAAATATATTTATATAATTACCATAAGGTACGCCGTGAATATCATATTGCGACATTCTTTGAACATTGAACTCATTGGAAGCAAGAACTGGATTTGATGAGCAAATTATTAAAATTGGCAATGTTATCAATAAATAATACGGTAAGCCGCCACGAAATAAATCAGCGAAATTATCAGCCTCTTCAAACATTGTTATTTATTATATGAAATAATATTGAGTTGATTTATATTAATTTTTATTACTTAATTTAATTTTATAATTTTATAAACAAATATAAATACAAATGTGACAATGAAATGCAAATTGAGGAGCGAATGATAAAATTTTTCACTGAAGAAATGTCATTTTTTTTATAACAGTGCATTCACAATGAAGTTACTTTTACAGTGAATGCACAATGGAATTACTTTTACCAAAGAATTAGGCGCGCTATACACTTGAGCTAAACTATGCGAACTATCACTAAGTTTACACCATGGTAGTATAATAGAATAATAGCAAATAGCTATTCAACTATTATGGTGTAAACGGATAGAATAATACACACTAAATTTTTTGTTACTAGTATAACACGTCTTTAGTTTGTTATTATTCATAAGGGTGCGTTAGTGGAAGTGAGAAAGGCATATATCTCTTATAGTGCCACTGCTTATACGCACATACGAAAAAGATCGAAACTATTAAATTGAGAACAATTTACAATTGTGTTTTTACGTTTTATGTATATATGTCGACCATTTAATTTTAATAAAGTGAATTTATAATTAAAGTTATTAATCATATTTCAATTTTTTTAATATAATTAAGGGAATTGTAAACGTAAGTACCTATATTTATATATAAGTAAATACTCAAATTTTGAAACATTATATTATATTTGTTATTCTTTTAGCTTAACTCCATTTTATTTTTTCAGATTGATATATGATAATAACTGTACATATAGTATTATTCTAAATATATATTTAAGAAATATTTTTATATTTATATTTATTTATTTTATTACAGACAATAAACAACTTAAACAAAATTATTAAAATGTATTTTATTTACAAAAATTCCAATTTCTATACCAAGGTGGTTACACGATTTCGGCTTACCAAGACAAACTAAAGACATGTCTGACCAGACAAACTAAAGACACGTCTTACCAGACAAACCCTATACATGTTATACAAGACGAGGTGGGACATTTTGTTCGCGCGGTCTTGGGTTTGTCTTGGTCTTGTTACTATAACGCGTTAATAGTAAGTTACTAGTAAATCTGGTATAACACTTTTACTGGGTACCTTTTTACTTTGACAGATAGTTATTTGATGTTTTGCTTTTGATCGATAGTATAATAGTATATTCAAAAAAATT